>QANT01006119.1:0-32840 GCA_003254885.1 Purshia tridentata | reverse complement strand
CCCCACCCCACCCAAACGTCGGCGCAGCCCCATCCAGCTGCCACGCCACCCCAACCCAGCCATTGGCGCGACCCACCCCCTTTCTCTCTCTCTTTGCACGACTCTCTCTCTCTCTCTTTTGCCAGATCTCATCTCCACCCAACCCAGCCACCACGCAACCCCACCCCAGCCACCACCTCTCTCCAAACCCATTCGGTAGCATGTCGTCGAAAAATACAGAAATGTTTGGCAGCTTATGACTGAATATAAGTAATATGTTTGGTAGAATACCTCCATTCGATGGTTGCTTACCGAAAACACTGCCTACGTTCGACAATAGGGTGCCGAATAATTACCAAAATTTCGGCACAATAGTGTCGAAAAGTTTCTAAACAGGCGAAGATGTAGTGGAGTCGCACCGGTGGCTGGGTTGGGTGGGGTGGGGTGGCGCAATGGCTAAGTGGGGTCGCGCCGGCGTCTGGGTGGGGTGTGGGTGGGTGTGGGGCGGGTGGTCCGTGAGGGAAGGAGGAAGAGAGAAATTTTTTTTTTATTGGAGGGGCAAAAAGGACAAAAAAGAAAAGAAAAAAATGAGAGGGTGGTCAACTCAGTACCAAAGAGTGGTCGGAATAGACTGGGCCACTCAACAATCGTAACTATTATTGTACTTATCCACCATACCTAATTGCTATGAACACCCAATTTGAAAATTATGAGGCCCATAATTCATCCTCTCCACTCCTTATGCTCTTCATTTCTTCATCTTCGGCTCAAGAACCCAAATCATAAATCACACATTCTTCCACACATTCATGTCATTGCCTTGAGAGATTGATTGAGCTATATATATATGTGTGTGTATGCGACAAATGCTTTTGTTGGTTTGTTAATTTGCTAAGTTGTTAGCAATGCCAATATCAAATGAATGGAAGCACAAAACACAAAAAGCCTTTAATTAAATTGAGAAACCGGCATGCATGTTACAATCAAGATAGTCAAGTAACAGGTAGCAGGAAAAACGAAAAGGATTATTTAAGAGAATAGAGTATAATGTAGTGAGAATGATGTACAAGAAAGAAAATGATGATCATCTTCTTTGTCATATATAGTATGCTATATAGGACATAAGAGGGTTCATCATTTTGATGGCGATGAAGCTGCAGTGTGTGACTCAACCAGTATGGACCACAGGACTTGCACATCTTCGCATGGACAGGATTTGACATCCTTGTACAAGATATATATTCCTCTACCTGGGACATGGCAATATGACAAGGCAAATTATTGCAATTGATTTGAAAGCAAAATGAGATGCAAAAAAGGGAATATTACGCTTTGAGTGGGTTGAGTGTAGACGATGCCAGAGCTTCTTCAATGGGGATATAAGGGAGCGAAGCCACCCCATTTGCACAAGTGGGTTTGGAAGGAAATGGAATTTGGAGTTTAAGATGTGGGTTTGCTTAGACAAGGATGATTTTTATGCTACTGCTGCTATGACATGGACATATATACATTTTTCTTCACAATCACTTTCCGAGCAATCATGCAAGAAAAATATGACTCTTGTTGATCAGTCTCTATCAAAGAAGCTAAACCCAGAGTTAAAACTATATCTTCTTCTAAACCCTCTTCTCAAATCTCAATCATATTAATTCTTTCACACTTGCATTGACATAAACAATTAAGCATCGCTTGTGTCTCAAGCCTCTGTTTCTGTATAACACCATTTGCATATATGCAGTCTGTCACTTAATTATGTCCACATGACAGCTACTTGTCACTTGTGCAGTTGTGGGGTTTTTCATGGTTCCTTTTGGGTGCATTTCTTTGTTTCAAATACAAGTATAAACAAGTATGTTTTTTCTATAAATTTCACTTTATATGCTTTTTTTTCCTAACTTGTGGATAAGGTAGTAGTCCTACAAGCAAGGCCTTGGATTGGTTCTAGTTTTAACTTTTACAAGTACACAGTATTAGTCTTCCTCTTCAACTTGAAGGAACCATACGTAAACTATGTAAGTTTTAAAAAGTTTATTTAATAATACAAGCCTGGATGACTTTTTATCCACGAACCTTCCCGGAAAATGCTGAATTAGTACTCGAAATTAATAAATTAAGGTACGTAATAACTATATATTATCTAACCAAGGTGTACTGAATGAATCCACAAGAAAATGAGACATATTGGGGACATTAATTAATTAACTTTGAAATTGTGCATAGGGGTAGGCGTGAGGTTGTGTGTGTACGTGGAGGGTTATTAATTTTGTCATTTGCTATTTCAAAATGATTTAAAAATATAAGCGGAAAATAAAATAAGAGATCATTTGTGGAGGGTTAATTTGGGTCATTTTTGGTGTCCATTGAATGGTTCACTTCTTGCATAGCGTATAAAGAGTAAATTGAATTTAGTTTTTTATATTTTAAATATCATTTGTGCTTAATAACCAATTCATATTGGGTATAATTGTCTATTCTTATAAAAAATAGTATAGGATTAGAAGAGAAAATTGTTGGTATAAATATAATTTACCTTCCCAAAACTGTTTAATTTAATAAAAAGTAACATTTCAAACAACTCTTTTTCCCTTTTGCTATGCTCTATCTTTGTCCATATCAAAATTTGGTCCGCAATACATTGATGTTAGATGCGGACATGTTGTCCATCAAAGCCAAGCGGTCTGCATCAGTTCACAGGAATTCCACATCTTCTGCCTGATGTTCCAGGACAATGGTGGCAAGAGCAAGTCTATATGCTGAAGATCTTAAATTCCTGACAAGGACATAAATTTCCTTCTGCCTTTGCTTCTCTGGCATCGAATTCCATTGTTCTTCTCTAAGACAAGCAAGTACAACTGCCTCACAAAAAGCTTTTGCCACTGGCTTCTTGCTGCACATAAGATTGCATGCAACGTAGCACATGGCAAATAATGAATATACAGAAAAATGTAAACAAAAGTTTGTAGTTGTGATGTAGCAGGAGGCGTGTAAACTAACCTCCCTCGAACAAAACCAGTGGTGACAAATCCTATTGGCCAACGATGAGATTCTCCACCAACAGTGTCCTCCGGTACCTGGAGTTCCCACTTACCAGAAGATTGCTCTATGAAGAATGATGTCACTGCAGATTGAGGCATTTGAAGTCCTGCATCAAAACTCTCTGACCTGCAACACGCATATGAAGCTTATTTCTCAAAATTATCGGTCTGCTGCATGAATATTACTATAAAATACAGATATATATGAGGGAGTTTCAAGTAACGGTGTCCTTACATTAAGAAAATAAGGCTACTTTTGGAAGATATATATATATATAGATTTTCTCTAGGACTGACACGTCCACTTTTGTTTTTTGCAAATTCTTGTCGCTGAGCGCTCAATGACTGTACCAAATGCTCAGCAGTGACTTTTTTATAACAGCTGAGCGCTACAATAAGCGCTCAACACCGTTCCTCTGCCAATTTTTTAGGGTATTTACTGAAGGGTTCACCCTATACCCTCCTAGGGTGTAGGATAGAGCTTATGGAGGATATATATCTCTTTCACAAGTGGCCACAAAATTTAGAATTCACTCCTAAAATTAGAATCGGCAATAATTACATTTAAACTTCTGTAAAATTTCAGCATGGGCAATTTCTTTCGTAATGACTCTAATGAGGCATAACCTAATATATGAGTCACAAAATTTCTCTTAAACTTTACCATCTTGATCATGGTCCAGGCATATCAGAGAAAACACATTCGATCAACTTATTAACTGCAAGCACACGGAAACACCTCTTCTAAAAAAGAAAAGACGAGGGAAATTTCCGAATAACACTCAAGTGTTGATATGATCATAAAAGTTTTAGAGGATATAAAGTTGATGGAAAAAATCACAAATTCAAAATAAAAGTCCAAAAAGAAAGGACTACCTGGTCCACAATGATATGTCAGTCAGTTGAGGTGCACAGACAACTGCTCCCTCTTCAAGAAACCCTTTCTTGTAGGCATGGAGATATACCCTAACAAAACATAACTTATGGTTGTAATTAAATTTAGTAATCACATTTTGGCCCTTCCCAAGCTTGCTTTCATCCCTCATAAACTTAGTAAAGCTCGTCTGCTTATCCGCCAGCTGAGGACATAGATGTAAGTGACTGCCTTGAATTTCATTCAAGAAATTCGTCAGCAAAAAAGAAGTCCGTGCTACAAAACCATCAAATGAATGATCAAGACAGCCAACCAATGTAACATCACAATTTCCACAATCAGAGTTAGATGATGAATTGCTTCTGACCCCACGTTCCTGCCTTGAAATTTCAGCATCTCCCACTGTAGTGGGTCCTTTGTTTAAAGCAACTTGGATAGTATTCCATGGGAGTAGAATGGGAACCCTCAAAGGTCTTATAGCTGGAGAACGAAGTTCCTCTTTAAGACTACAGGCAACAGCTTCAGTTGCCTTGAGGCAAATATATGCATCGCAATCAGGAAAATCGGAAGGAAAATATGGCAACCCCATCTACAAAAAGGAGAGAGTACTTACAACATTTGATAACCTGATATTAAAGATAAAAGATATGAAGTTTACAAGCTTACTTCACATGAAATCCAGTGCTTCTCTCTCAGACCTATTGCATGAGCCCCCTTGGAGATGAGAGAAATCCAAAATGCCCTGACCCAGCTTAAGGGGAGCATAATAGACCATCTGTAAGGCAATAGGAGATAGACTTCTAAGGTGACAAATACAAATAAATAAAAGTCATTCAGAAGAATGATCAAGTCTGATGCACTGGTGCCATTTTAAGGCAGGTTAGGAAAATTGATTGTCACATTCTGTTGTCCAGGATAATTTTAATGAAGTTGCCAATTATTGTACAAAGATCCAGTAGTAAACATTTAAGCCACGAATTTCTCAGATAAGAAAGGATATAGAACTTGTAATATATCTGAATTGTAAAAAAAAATGTGAGACTCTAGAGCGAGAAACAAAAAGTTATTGAAAATAGAAAAGAGGACAAACACAATTCAGAGGACCAGGTGCCCACCGAAACCTGAATCTAGGAGCTAACATTAATAGAAGAATGTAGAATATGCAGTAAGTAATTTATTCTATGTAATGCTAAATGGACGAATAAACAAGGAAATAAGGAGTTTACCCTTTATGCAAGCCCCTTCTGTTATTATTTTTCAAAAGCAGAATAGGACAAGTTCTTGAGCACTGCGACTTGATTGAAGTATTTAGTGCCCCTGAACTTGAATCATCAAGGCAGAAGAAATTCTTATGCTGGTCATGTTTTTCCTTGCAAATAACAATCTCTTCCACCGGAGGACTTACACCACCGCTAACATCCCACAAATTCTTCTCTGCTGGCACGCCATTACCTTCAGATTCTGACCACATTGAGCAGAGTGACTCTTTATTCTTTTCTGAAATTCCTCCTAAGACGACATGCCTTTTGCCTTCAGTTCCTAGTACATCACCTAGTATACTAGCAGAACCTGACTCTGGAGCATGTGCAATCTTTCCTTTCTCTGTGAATGTGCGAGGATCCTTGACATTAAGGGACAAGATTGCATGAGAAGGAATGTCCTCCTCATTTTCAAGTACAATCTTATATTGTGAATCATCATCAGCCTCAGCAACTGAATGCTTCTCCAAATTCCAAAAATAATCTCTAATCATGTGCAGTCAGACAACAACATTAGCCATCTTTAACCTCATTACTTGGTAAAATGAATCACACTCTTTCTGTAACTTACTTGGTAACAGGACGTAATGTCCTTTGAAGGACTTGAAATGCTTTTAGTCCCATTACTTCTAATTTTGCAAGTTGACCTTCAAGTGAGAAGCAATTAATCAAGATGCCCCTCTCATCCATCTGAGATGATGCATGAAATGAACCACAGTTAATAATATATCGAGAACATGTAATCTAAGCATCTAATAATGATGAGTTTTCTAGTCTGACTACAACTCCATACTAGAGGAATATTTTCTGCCAACACGCACATCACATAAACCACTCAAGTTGCATTTGAAAAGAATGTTGGTTTCTAGCAAAAAAGTAGACAAGACTTCGCATTTGTCCTTAATCATGATATAAGCAGAAATTTAGGAGTATCATTCACTCACAAATCAAATGCTCAACCCATTACTATTCCATTCTATTGTAATAGTTACAAATATTCAAAATAAGAGAAAAAATAAAAATGAAAACAAAAACTTAGATATAGGTGGATTCCATAGAGCTTCGCAAGTGCACTCATATGAGATTGAGATGCATACCTCTTTCTGACAAGCTAATTTCAGAGCATCATACCCTTTAGTGAAAGCAGAAGCATGAATCCACACCCAAAGCTGGCGAAATTCATAAGAGTGCTCCGTACCCTCTAGTCCATTATGTCCATCGCCGTTACAGACAGCAGTATCACTATCTCTATTCAGTTGGCCAGAAGGCCGCCACATATAGGTCACAGGAGCAATTGGGTTTGAAAAAGGTGCTCCAAAATGATGAAGCTGCAAAATATGAACATTAAAGTTAATACCAGAAGTCATCTATATTCAAAAGAAAAGTGCAATTGGATAACTTACCATAGTACTATCATATAGGACACCAGATTTAACAGAACCAGAAATAAACTCAGAACGAGCAGATGGAGAAGGCACCATTACCATTCCTAAGATTGATAGTAATGAATCCTGGAAGCATATGAATTAAGGTAAGATCACAATTTAGTAACAGAAGACAAACATATTGCAGCACTATCATTTTTTACGAAAAGATAAATGAAATTGGCAAGCACTATACTAGGACTAAACAGAAGAAAGAAAGAAAGAAAGGAAGGGGAAAAAAAATGAAAAAAGAGGATTAAATTTATAAGATAGGAAGTAAAGCAAATGCCTGCCTCTGGACCCTCCAATTGGATAGCTACATGGTAGCTAGCATCATGAACTAGCATTCCATCGTGGTACCACTTCAAGACAGCTCTGGATCCCCTTCCTCTACATTATTGTTTCTTTATTAACAAAATTCATTTATCAATAAATATAACAATAATTCAAAAAAAATAATAATAAAATAATAATTCATTACCTGCCCTGCAAACCCATGGGAAGGTAGTAACCCCAAAGCTTCGTCATTGTGAACCTCTTTGCATGCCAAACATGTGTTCTAAGCCTCTTCGTCCCATCCCCTGAGGTACAGAAGCCCTTCATAAGGTTCATTCTAAGCTCAGCTCTCCGATGAATGCGACGAGGAACATACTTCTCATCTTTCTCTGGAGGCAAAGCACTGCTTTGACCAACTACTCCAAGTTTTTGCTTCTTTCTACATCTCTTTTTCGCGGCTCGATTGTTGTATGCAGTGGTTCTTTTTCTCTTGCTTCTTTGAGACCGGAAATCATTGTTCAATCGGTTAGACACAAGAGCATGGAGCGTCTCGAGCTCCGAAGCTCGCGATTCCGCAAATTTTTGGACATTGATTTTTCGAGGTGGAGCTGATGAAACCTGTAGCCGTTTGAATCCATCGGTAGCCATTAAACGTAATTACTAAACTTCTCAGATGCAGAAGGATATTATATAATTTCGTAACAAGAAATTATAGTAGTTCTTTCTTCACCCCAACTAATACTCCATTACTCTGAAATGTTAGAAAATAATATGTAAGCTACAAAACTTAGTAACCAATAAATATAAAGTTTAAAACAAAGGAAAACATAAGATAAGAAATTCAGAATCTGATGGAAGCAATAAAATCAATTGTTTGCAGCAAATCATATTTGGGTCTGGCATTTAACAAAACAATTCAAATGATCTTTCTCAACCAATTACAGAAACAATATTGTAAGCTATAAAGCTTAGTGAGCAACTGTGGTTCCCAATAAATATAAAGTTTGAAAACAAAGAAAAATAAGATAAGAAATTCAGAATCTGATGTGAGCCATAAAATCAATCATTTGCAGCAAAGCATATTTGGGTCTGGACTTTAACAAAACAAATTCAAATAAACTTTCTCAATTCAGTTCAGAAAAATATCAGTTCTATTCAAAGGATATTAGTAGTTTCATTATGAGGATGAGCTCATCAGACGAGGCATAGATGAGCTCATCAGGCTATCTTAAGAAAACAAAGGGTCAAACTAGAGTGCACAATAAATTCCATAGTAAAAGGAGTTCAAACAAATATATTTCCAAGTTTCCACCAGAAACACAATAAAAAATGGTACAACGTACATGTCTCTTCAATATGCAAGCAATTCTTTGTTTGGATCTTGACTGACATAATATAAATAGATATGAAATTTAGAGTCAATATACTCACTGTATCTGGTTGCGAGCATGCAAGAAATTGGATGTAAATATAAAAAAGCCAAAGCATGAAAGACTTTGCCAAGCACCAAAGTACTATACATAACACTTAGAACCCGTTTGGCACTGATTCTTTAAAAGGCTTTTACTTAGTAACGCTTTTATTGGAAGTGCTTATGCTAAGAAGCACAAACATATTTTTATAAAAATTTTAAGTGGTTCATTTAAAAGCACTTGGACGTGCTTCCTGAGCATCTCCTTAAAAGCACTTTTAAATACTAGCAAAACACTATCAAAACACTATCAAAAGCACTTCTACTAATCTAAAATCACTTTTGGCAAATCTAAAAGCAGTGCCAAAGGGGCCCTTAATTTGGAGAACAACTAAATCCCACTATTGTTAACTGAGAGAAAAGTTGCTATCATTAATTCATCTTTTCAGCTTATAACCTTCACCTAGAACTTTATTTGATCAAACACCACCAAAGCTAACTCATAGGTCACTTTACTGTTTTCCAGTGCTTCATAAGCCAATCAATGATAACACCTATGTTTTTGGAATCCTTGCATGAGATCATATACCATCACACATCTCCAAGTACGGTAGGTGCACGAGATCCTTGGTTTTGGAAGCAAGAACATTGATCGTCCAAGTATGGTAGGTGCACTTCCCAATGAAATTAAGCAGGAAAGAAAATGAAGAAGCTCAGACTGTACAAAATTTTAACCAAAGCATTTCAAACTAATTATTGTTTGGGTCATTCTCCCAGAAAATAAAAAAGATAAAAAATGAAAAGAAAAAAATCGCAATTCTAACTTCAATAGGCACAGTTCGTATGTTTCCTATTACCATGATATAAACTACAGATGCACAAAGTGAACTAAAAAGATAAGATGAACACAGACCCAAGAGCAAACCCAATAATCATGAACGGAATTACAACTAACATTCATTTTCAGATGAAAAAAGGAATAATACCATAGTAAAATGATTATCTTTGCAAAAAAACAAAAAATCAGGAAAAACACAAATTTGTTTAAGTTTAGTAGAAAGGAGAGGAGACTGTTACCTGTTTCACTGACAAAAAAGTCTGATGTGCTGTGGAGAGAAGACGTTGGAAGATGAAGAGCGAGCAGCTGCAGCTCAGACTGATCAGTCGAGACTCGAGAGAGAAGGGGTGTGAGATGGAATTGTCCCATATACCCCCAATCGTTTGCAAAAATGGCGTTTGATGTGAATTGTCCTATATACCCCTCGCGTGGACTGAAACACTCAACTCTGGACTCTCTCTCTCTCTCTCTCTCTCTCTCTCTCTCTCGTCTCGACAGTGAGTGCTTCATAGCTTCTCTCTCTTTTCTTGTTCCAAACGAAGACGCTCATGTAAACTAACAGATCTGTCATCTGCGTTGTTGCTTTCAGACTTGAGAGAAACACATCCTAAGTCCAAATCGCAAGGGCGACAATGAGTCTCAAACACACCTTACCATTGCTGTTCTTCGTCGCAGTCTCTTGGATTTCCACCAGCTCCGCCGATTCAATCCACGGTTGTGGTGGCTTCGTCGAAGTAAATCACCCATAACATCCTTCACTTCATTTTAGTTTTGAATTTTGGGTTTTGTACACTTCATTCACCTACTAATCATACTGAAACCAACTGTAGGCTGGCCCTTCTTTGATCAAGGCGAGGAAGCCCACCGATGCTAAATTGGATTATTCTCACATCACGGTAACAACATTTTTTCTATGACTGGCTGAATTTCCTTGTTGGGTTTTACAGCATTTGGCACTAAACGCACAATTTCTACTTGGTTTGCTTGTAATTTCAGGTTGAGCTAAGGACAGTTGATGGGCTGTTGAAGGATAGCACTCAATGTGCTCCAAATGGTTACTACTTCATTCCCGTCTATGACAAGGTATTTCTTATACTAACGCATCAACTAAATTGTTTTTTATGTTATTTTGACGAACTCTGTGTGGGATTCGTGTGAGCATGCATGCTCTGGATCTCTATATTTTAGGAAGCTTATTGTTTTCGAGGATATGGTCCCGTTGGTTTTAATCTTGATTTTTTCATGCTCATGCTTCAGTGATGGGTGTATGGTTTGTTTCAAATGAGGAGAGACCATGAAAAAGAAAACCATATGCTTGCTGTTGCTTCCTTTATTTTCTTAATAATATGACATGCTTGAATTTCTGAAACTTTCCGTGTTTTGCATTTTATCTTCAATGCTTCTCATTGCTATTATTTCTAATGCAGGGCTCTTTTGTAATTAAAATCAATGGGCCAGGAGGATGGTCATGGGACCCAGAGAAGGTTTTTTTTTTCTTTGTATTGTTATTAATATAGTTTTCCTCATGCATTTTATTCTCTTTCCCTTTCTCTTTCTATTCTCATACATGGCCAGTCGATTAAGAATATTCTTGTTATAAAATCTGACACCAGTTTTATTTTACAGGTTCCTGTTGTTGTTGATGGTACCGGCTGCAATGGCAGTGAAGATATTAATTTTCGGTTTACAGGGTTTGTTTTAATTTTTTTTTTTTGGTTCTTATTGAGCTTTTTCTATCTTGTGAGCATTTATGGTATGCCCTTGTGGCTTTCTTTGGATTCTTAGTAAAATTGGCCTTGTTTATATGTGGTAGGTTCTCTGTGTCTGGTAGAGTTGTGGGAGCTGTTGGTGGAGGGAGCTGTTCCGATCAAAATGGAGGTCCTTCAAATATTAAAGTTGAACTTTTGTCGGATACCGCTGATGTTGTTTCTTCTGTTTTAACATCTTCAGGGGGGAGTTTCCTGTTCAAAAATATTATTCCAGGTAAAAAAGTTGAGCTCTTGTGTATACCATAATTCATAAGTTTTCTTGATATGTCCTGCAGTGCTGCATTCTTCACCAGATGTTCTGATTTAATTTCCTTGTGAAATTGTATTTTTCATTATGCATTCATTGTGATCTGGTCTCCAGGACCTTTTTTAAGATTTCCTTGTTACCATCTCTCTCTCTCTCTCTCTCTCTCTCCCCCACAATTAATTAATGTTATAACAGATGAGTATCTTTCTTATCAATATCCTTCTTTGGCTGCAGAAACATATGAACTACGTGCTTCTCATCCTGAATTGAAAGTTGAAATAAGAGGTTCAACAAAGGTTCGTTGTGTTTTCTACCTTTACCCCCCACATTGTTTTACTTCACCTTTGGCCTTTAGTGTTGTGTTTCTTTCCCCGCTTGTTTCTGTACATCCACGATCTCAATTATGCTACTGCTTTTTTTCTTTTTCTTTTTTTGCTAAGATTATTTTATGTTACTATTGATAAGTCTTTACAATTTATATGCCACTCATATGGAAATAATATACTTTTTGCAGGTGAAACTGGATTTTGGTAATGTTGTTGTCGATGACATTTTCTTTGTCCCTGGGTATGATATTCGCGGATTTGTTGTTTCTCAGGTAAAAATGTTACTTTAGAGACGAATTTTGTGCAAAATACAATTTTCCTGGGCAACATGTCCCTATTTTAAAAACCTATATTCTAATACATGAGCAATCCATCCATTAGAACATGATGTTTCTCGATTATTTGTTGATTATTTGTTCTAATAGATTTTAGCTCCGCCATAATATGATGATCAGGTGAAATTGGTCTTCTACCTTATTTACTTATCCCTATAAACTGTTATTTCTTTTGGGCAGGGAAATCCAATATTGGGAGTTCATGTTTATTTACACTCAGATGATGTCTTAGAGGTAGATTGCCCCCAAGGTTCTGGTACTGCCTCTGGAATGAAGGCTCTCTGCCATGCTGTATCTGATGCTGATGGAATGTTCATGTTTAAATCGATACCTTGTGGTAAATTCTATATTTTGTTGTTTTTTTGTCCGTTTTACGCAGTTTCACTACATTTTTTTTCCCATATGCTTTCTATTTGGTTGTTACCTTTCTGGTTATGCAGCTCTTGCATACCCTGTATATATTTATTATTTGATTGGTTGCTAGTTGTAGATGTGCCTTTGGGATGTTAACTGATTCGTGCTTGTAATTTAAATCATTTAAGACTGTTTCATTTTTGAGTTTTTTGTCAACAAACCATATAGAAACTGCATTCATTTATAACCAAGGATGAATGTTTCGGCAAAATTGTCGAAATTTTTGCCAAAACAGGGTACCGGCATTTGATGGGGTGGTGGAAGGTGTATATTTCAGCCCTGTTGCCAAAATTTTGGTGAAGTGTGTTGGATTTTGTGTATTATCAGCACAGTCTGATTGTGCAAAAACCAGTTAGCCTAGCTAGCATTGATTGGGCAAAAAAAAAGTTAACTAAATGGGCTTACAATTTTGATAAAGGGTTTGGGCTAGGCTTTGTTACAATTAATGAAGATATAGGTGATCGCCAATATCATTTAAGTAGTCCATATTAAAAAGGGGCAAAAAACAGTTAACTAAATGGGCTTAGAATTTTGATAAAGGGTTAGGGCTAGGATTTGTTACAATTAATGAAAATATAGACTATGGCCAATGTCATTTAAATCCTTCATATTAGAAAATATAACCCATATTACTTAAAATATTCTCAAAAAATATACTTGTTAATCAATAAAATTCATTTGCGATAAATAATTAATATCAAGTTGTGTTAGTACTTATATAAATCTTGTCCATATAAAAAGAAGTTATATAGGTCTAATATGTACAAATTATATACGTAATTTATGGAAAAATAGGTCACTGGCAGACATTGTTTACATCATACATGCAATAGATTTAATATGGATATACTATTTTATTAAATTTACATGTCTAACTTATGCATTGTTGATTGGTATAACATTTCCTAAAGTTTCATTAAATATTTTCATCTATAAAGCAAATTTCGGTAGTTTTTCTATTTTTCACCAATATTTATGTTTTTATCCTTGTAAATGATAACTAAGTGAACAATATTATAGGATAAGGTGTTGAAGGAAATAGTAGTTCAGCCTAATAGATGCTTGCATGGAAATCAGCGGGCTTTAAGCATTCTAGCATGCATGGAAATTTATGTGATTACAAAGCTCAGTTACTGGGCCACCTTATTCTGTCGACCAAATTTCAAGATTAATCTGGTTTGAAGCCTTTGTTCTTGCATGGAAAAATGTTCATATAATGAATCTCAGAAATTTCGTTGCTTTTCAAATTGAATCTAGTACTCAGTTTCATTGAATCACTGGCAGGAACTTATGAGCTCATACCTTACTACAAGGGGGAAAACACAGTATTTGATGTTTCACCTCCTGTCATGTCAGTAACTGTTGAGCATCAACATGTGACTGTTGCCCAAAAGTTCCAGGTAAGGTGCATTGCGACAGGTTCAGAAATATTTGTTTCACAATCTTTCTTCCCTAGATATTTTTGCACATTTCTTACATTAAAGGTGATTAAATGTCCTTTAGCCTGATTTCATTCAGATTAAATCTATTAATTGGTTCCCCTTTCATCAATGTGAAGTGACAGTGAAACTGTCATATTGCAAATTCGTATATGGTAACAGTATTTAAATTATTATACAACTTTGGTTTATTTTTTTTGGTTAAGAAACATACTTTTATGAATAGAAAACAGAAAGTACATCATGGTGGACAAGCTATCCACTGTTGAAGAAACTAAACAACTTACAGTAAAGAAGAACTAAACAGAACAGAAACAGAGTAAAAACCATCAAAGATCTAAGACACTACAGTCTTCCAATCCAGTATCATGATAGCAAAAGAAAAGCCGCTAAACTCCGAAAACACCAAAGCCCATAGGGAAGCCCAGAATTGGAGTCTGTCCCACAACATTTGCACCTCTTCCCCCTTAACATCCTCAAATATTCTTCTATTTCTCTCCATCCAAGCTACGCAAACTACAGCCATGATAGCACACCTCCCCAATACCACCCCCTTGTTCTCTCCAAAAATCTGATAGCTCTCAGACTAATTTCATTTGGATTAAGAAATTAGCAGCCCATCCATCCATTTGAAAATCCAGCTCAGTTCGTTTGTATGATAATAGTGTTGTGTTGTGATCTATGCATATATTCAACTTTTTAGCTTCTATTCTGGTTGTGCAGGTCACTGGATTTTCTGTTGGCGGACGTGTTGTTGATGGGAATGACATGGGAGTTGAAGGTGTTAAAATTATAGTTGATGGCCATGAAAGGTCCATCACTGACAAACAAGGATATTATAAGCTTGACCAGGTATAATTATGTGTGATCTCAATAACTAAGCTTTTCTGATGAGATGTGGCTATTGTTGAGTACTCCATTTCTCTTGAGCAAGATCTCTTGGCATGATTGTGAAAAGTATTTATTTTTAAACTTTAACTATCTTTCGACAATAAAACCCTAAATATCTACTTTTTCTAGAAAATGAAACTGCACTTAGGCAATGGAGAAAAAGAGAAACAGATCATCAATATTCTTCACTCCCTTTCTAGATATAATACACTAGGTGGATGACTTACAAACATTAGGCCTCTTTCTCTTTGAACAACAAGGCAAGTATTGGCCTTACATGAGCAATTATATAAGATGTAGGGATAATAACCCAAATCAATCCAATTTCCTTAAACCTTCTCCATAAATCTAATGCAATCAGACAATGAAGAAACAAATGTGATCTGCACTTTTAGCTTCACCCCTACACGTCTCTCCAATAGGAAGAAAGAAAACCATTAAGCCTTGTCCAAGTGATGTCCCTACCATAAGTAATTATTCAAGCTAGAACACGTACTTTTGGTGCTACTTTAGCCTTTCAAATAAAAGCAGAAGGATGAAATTTAAATAGAGATGGGGTTGTCAATCAACTTCCAAGATTAATCTTGAAACGCCCCTGATGATTCCAATTCCAGCACCTTCTATCCAAACTAGAGGGCATCTTTTTTAATTGTTATTGCTATTGAATTTAGGTTACTGAGCAGTTGAATGTTTCAGGTTACCTCCAATCGCTATACAATAGAAGCCACAAAGGAGCATTACAAGTTCAGCATTTTGAACGATTATTTGGTAGGGTACTTTTATGAGAATATATTTCGGTACTTGTATATTGATTTTATAACATGGTTACTGGGTGCATTGTATTGATTTTTTTATATCATAATGAATGATGTCTTCATCCTTTTTGTTTTCCCCACTTTGCTTGATGATCCAGGTATTACCTAACATGGCTTCAGTTGTGGATATTAAAGCAGTTTCCTATGATGTCTGTGGTGTGGTTCAGATGGTTAGTGCTGGTCACAAGGCAAAGGTAAATAACAATTCCTATGTTATTCATTCTTTCTATTATAAATGGAGGATTAATATTTGTCACATCAAATTTCTAGGTAGCTTTGACTCATGGACCTGAAAATGTCAAACCTCAAGTGAAACAGACTGATGGAAGTGGAAATTTCTGCTTTGAGGTACGTTAGATTGACATGCAATGATGAGATGCTCTTTAGTTTCTGGGAATATCTAGTTGACTAGTACTTTCTTTTGAGGTGGCTGAGGTTACGAAATAGAAGGGGTAGCTGACCCAGTTCCAAATAATCCAACCCGAATAAATTACTTTGAACTATTTTTATTTATTATATCTGTGTTCTGTATCGACACTGTCAACTTACCACTTATAGGAAGTTTTTAAAAGTTTTGGGTCAATGAGGTGACATGTTCCTGTTTTAGAATTCAGTACTGATCCTTGGTTATTTTTTGAGGTGATGAATTACTGGAACTGGGTTCAAGTTACTTCTATCTTGCATCTTTTGATTACTTGAAGTGCCTTTGAATCAACTTAGTCATTTGTATGATAAGGTTATTGCACATCCTGCTGGAAGGCATATATTGGAGAATAAATGTTATGCAATAGTTGATAGGGTATAGAAGTACAACTGCAAATGAGAACCGATCTTGGGACCTTTTTTTTTTATTGTAGTTGTGAATTGGGTATGTTGATTTTCTCTGCTGTATTTTGATTTTGTTTGTTTGTTTTCTTGTGAGTTTTTCAGCCAGTCATTTTTTGACCTTTGATCCAAAGTTAACCCTACTTCTTATGCAATTTGCATCTTCTTTGTCCTTTTCTTGCCCAGGTTTCACCTGGTGAATATCGATTATCTGCTTTAGCAGCTTCACAGGATGGTGCTTCTGGTCTAATGTTTTTGCCATCTTATATTGATGTTGTGGTCAAAAGTCCATTATTAAATGTCAAATTTTCTCAGGTAAACTTTCCTAATTAAACAAATCCATGGATATATGTTTTTCCATCAAATATAGTGACAATTATTTTCTCTATCTTTTGGTCTTTGATGCTTTCTCATACTAAGATGCTTTAGAAGCTCCATTCTGCCATGAGTACAATCTCTTGGCATCTAAGTTCAACTTGATGATATGGACGCAGATAATATGGATAACAAAATCTTTTTTTGATCGATATATAAATTCTGAAGCAGTGTACATCTGCTTGTATATGATAGATGTACAATGTATTACTAAAATATTTCTTTCTGATTTTCCTTTTTCTTTCCCCTTTTTCCAATAATTAAGGCATTGGTCAACGTACGTGGTACTGTAGTCTGCAAGGAGAACTGTGGCTCATCTGTTTCGGTTACTCTTGTCAGTTTGGCTGGTAAACGTAATGAAGAGAGGAAGACAGCTAGTTTGACTGATGAGAGTAGTGAATTTCTCTTTCAAAAGGTCATCCCTGGAAAATACAGATTTGAGGTACAGTTCTCGTCCTCTGCCCTTTACATTTCCTTTTAACTTTTTGTTTATTTTGCAGACAGTTTGTTATTATGAGATGAGCAAAAAGGTGTACATGTCATAATGAACACTGATTCTGTATAGATGTTTGATGCCATTAATCCAGTCGTGTGTTTTTGTTGGATGATTGTTGTTCCTTTAGGTTAAACACAATTCCCAAGAAGGCATGACTGGACAAGATAATTGGTGCTGGGAGAGAAGCTTCATTAATTTGGATGTGGGGGTTGAGGACGTAGAAGGAATTGAATTTGTTCAAAAAGGTTACTGGGTCAATGTCATTTCTACCCATGATGTAGATGCTTATATGACTCAACCAGATGGTTCTTCCATGAACCTAAAGATTAAGGTTGGCTCTGTTCATTAATAATCCTGGATGAACTAAATGAGGATACATATGCACTGTGATGTGAAATTCATTGTTTTTTCCTCCTGTTTATGAACTGCAGAAAGGTTCCCAGAATATATGTGTAGTATATCCAGGAGTGCATGAACTTCATTTTGTCAACTCATGTATTTTCTTTGGGAGCTTATCAATTAAAATTGATACATTAAACCCATTGGTATGGTTCTTATCTTGATTCTTCACTTCTTTTTTTTGACCTTTCTCTTGTGACCTTAACCACTATTTCCTGCCCCTTCTCATCTCTTATTTGCTTTTCGCAGCCTATTAATCTGAAAGGAGAGAAGTATCTTCTTAAAGGACAAATCAATGTTGCATCAAGCTCATTTGATGGGGTGAATGAGATACCTGAGAATTTCATTGTGGACATTCTGAATAGTGAGGGCAGTATTATTGATGGTACCAAAGCTAGACTTACTTCCAGTGGAAATGACCAAAAAAGCGCTGCTGTGTATGAATATTCTGTTTGGGCCAGTCTCAGAGAAAAACTTACCTTTGTTCCTCGGGATTCAAGGTGCATGGTTAGAATGTCATTTTTCTTTATAACTGCTTAGTTATATCTCTTGTATTCTTCATTTTGAGATGTCTCTTATCTTTTGACTTTTGATTAGTTTTTTATTGAATTGTTACTCCTTTCTTATTGCTTTCACAGTTACTTCTTTTTTAATGCTAAGCAGTTTTAGTTACACGGGATCAATGTTGCTGGTTTTCTATTACTCCACCAATGTTGTTTCTGACTTCAGCTGTGATTTTTTTCAGAAATAATGAGATGGGGAAGATATTGTTTTATCCCAGACAACATCCTGTATGGATTAGTATTTTGCTTCTGACATCAACTGTAGAAATCTCTATTATGTTCTATCAAGATTAATCTTGAAACTTTGCTTTGTCAGGTCACAGTTACAAATGATGGTTGTCAAGCTTCAATCCCTCCATTCTCTGGTCGTTTGGGTTTATATATTAGAGGATCCGTCTCTCCCCCTCTTTCGGATGTTCATATTAAGATTCTTGCTGCTGGAGATAGCCACATTGCTCAACTTAAAAACGGTGAATTGGTACTTGAAACTACCACAGGAATGGATGGCACCTTTGTTGGGGGGCCTTTATATGATGAAATAACATACAGTGTTGAGGCTTCAAAGGTTTGCAATATCTATAGTGACATTAATTTACTTTATGCAATAAAGTAATGCATTTCAATATTGATGGCTTGGTAAATGTTTTTGTAATTTGTGCACTTTTTGGATCCTAGAAGGTGTCATTTTTCTCATAATTTATGCAGATTTTACATGGATTTAACTTGTTTTAAAGGATAGCAGGAAAAAAAATCATAAAAGCAACTTCAGAGATATATAGTGTGAGATGTTAAAATTGTACAGACCTTGCACTTCACTGCTGATGTTATCTTGAGATATAGCCTTTTCATAGATTTTTTGCTAGGCTTTCCCCACGGTTTTGTCAGTATAACCTCCCTACAGCACCGGTGTGACCCAACCACCTCATATATTTTTGAAAATTTGTGTGCTTATTCCTGCATCATTTATTTTTATTAGTACAGATAAATTAAATCAAAAACAAAGGACAGGTTGATATATCTGTTCCCTCACTAAGGTGCTCTCCTCCTGGCTTTATACAATACAAATAATTAGTTCAAATGTGCTCACTTAGATCAAGATGGTCAAGCTATATATAATTCAAATAAGTTGTTGGCTATACATTTTATATTTTTGGTAAGAGAGGAATGAACTGATATTATCTACACATCTGAACTGAATACAAGACATAAGTGAGAACTGCAATTCATTGCTTTCGACCTAATGTCTATCATTTTGTGCAGCCTGGCTATCATTTAAAACAAGTTGGACCTCATTCCTTTTCTTGTCAGAAGCTTGGCCAAATTTCTGTAAATATATATTCTAAAGATGATGCAAAAGAGCCTATTCCTTCTGTTTTATTATCTTTGAGTGGCGATGATGGCTACAGAAACAACTCAGTATCTGGAGCTGGTGGAACGTTCCTCTTTAATAACTTATTCCCTGGGACTTTCTATTTGCGTCCTCTGCTAAAGGTACCCATCTACCATGTGCATTCTAAATTAAAAGCTCATGCTAATTATTTCCATTTGTTTCTACTCTGCACTCTCTTTCTTTTAAACTTCTTGTTTTTTCTTTTTAGAATGTAGGAAGTAATTTTGAATGCATTCTGAGGTTAAGAAAGGCTATTTTGCTCAACAATCAGCATTGAGCATTATACAGCTCAGGAATTCTTTGGGTGTCTGACAGGGGTTGGGGTTGGTTGTAATTTTTTTTTCTTTTGGATGTTGTTTTAAGTTTTATGTTAAAAAGTCAACTTGGACTTAAATTGAAACTGTACAAGATGGGACGCATAATAAAATAAACTTTCGTTTTGTGTATAATTTTTTAATATTAATAGTTAACTTTTTCTTTTTGTTGTTAATCCTGCACAAACAGAAACTCTCAGGTGGGTATTTGGTTAATTGGACTTCTTCATATAGGCAAACTTTCACTTGAATTTTCTGTAGTTTTCAGTTGGCAACCCAAAATAAGAACAAAAAAATATCATTTTGCGTTTTCACTTTCTTCAATAGTTTTTACTTCATATAAGTTTTTATTTCCCTCATTTGTTGTTCTACCTCTCATGACCCAAAAGAAAGTTCTCTCCTTTCACATTTCAACCTTTCATTACTTCAAAAAAGGAAATCACTTGGAAGCTCTTTTTCTAGCATCTTGTTTGTATTTCTATGCTTTTACTGCAACAATTGTCTATTTTATATTCTCATATTTACAAGTTAGTCTACTCTGCCTTTTTTAGTATTATTATAGTTTAAGATTGCCTCCTGAAAGATTAAATCCTAAGTCTGCTACTGCATGAGACTGCTTGTGATAGATAAATAAAGCTAGGACTGGCCTCTAAAAAACACCATGATTAAACTGTTCATTTCTATGCAAAAGCTAAGGTTATAATTAATTCCTCTAACAAACAACTGACTGTTCTTGTTCCTGACATCCTGTAGGAGTTTGCATTTTCCCCTTCAGCACTGGCGATAGATCTTGGTTCTGGGGAGTCTAGAGAAGCTATTTTCCAGGCCACTCGTGTGGCTTACAGGTTTTCCATTGCTCTTCTCGTATATTTAGTTTAATTATTAGCCATGCTTTTGCAATGTGATCTGATGCAATTTTATTTTATTTCTCCCACATATATACATCAACAAACCATTCTCTCTCTGAGAATAAGAATTTTGAAGAACCAAAAGTTATACAATTTCTGGAATTAAGATAAACGGAAGTAGTTGGGAATTTTGATAGGTCTTATCTGAACTAAAATATTTCCTGACTGTACAATTTTTCATCATGGGCGTTTTCCTTTGCAAAGACTGAATAAAATTAAATAGAGCCTCTTAACTCGATGTCATTCTTGATGCAACTTTTGCTTGTGGATTTTGTTTTCCTTTCCTTTCTATTCATTATTGCATGCTTTTCATGCTTGATCCAAGTTTTTTCTTTGCTGACTTGAGACCAAATATTGATCCATATAGTACTTTAATTAGTACTTTAAAAGTTTGATCAGTGTAACAAAATAGACTTTTAATATCAATGCATTCCTTCTGTGAGATGCTAAGTTGGTTTTACTTTTCCTAGTGCCATGGGTGTGGTCACTCTATTGTCTGGCCAAGCAAAAGAAGGTGTTTTAGTTGAGGCCAGATCAGAATCAAAAGGCTTTTATGAGGAAACAGTGACTGATTCATCTGGAAGTTATCGTTTGAGAGGGCTCCTTCCTGACACTACTTACGTAATCAAAGTAGTAAAAAGGGATGGTTTGGGTAGCACTAAAATTGAGCGTGCATCACCAGAATCTGTTACTATCAAGGTTAGTTTCTAGCAATTTTTTTAAAACACGAAAAAAAAAAAAAAAAAAGAGCAAAAAAGGTCTTTCTTGATGTTGCTTCCAATATGTGAACCTTTATTTCAGCATTTTGGTAATTCTGTAGGTTGGATACGAGGATATCAAAGGATTAGACTTTCTGGTTTTTGAACAGCCAGACACAACTATTTTAAGTTGCCATGTTGAAGGAAAGAGAATAGAGGAACTGCATTCACATCTGCTGGTGGAAATAAAATCATCTAATGACGTTTCTAGGATTGAGTCCGTCTTCCCTCTTCCGCTTTCAAACTTCTTTCAAGTGAAGAACTTACCTAAGGGTAAGTACCTTCTGCAGCTCCGGTCTAGTCTTCTATCAAACGGCCACAAATTTGAATCAGAGATTATTGAGGTTGATTTAGGGAAGAATACTCGTATACATGTTGGCCCACTCAGATATGTTTTTGAAGAGGATCACCAAAAACAGGTTCGTTCCACTTAATTGTCCAATAGTTTTCAAACAAATCTTGTAGATGTACAATGTTAGTAACCTAAAGTTACATAGCCCCTATCCATATTTCATGGTACTTGCTGAAATGGCAAATCTCCAACAGTGGTGCTTACCTCTTGTTTAGGATGATTTAATTTCTGAATGTGAGACTATGAAGTGGGTGAGAATAAAACTAACCAAAGATTCCTTTCTTTCTTCTCCTTTTACTTTCATGGCCTACAGGAGTTGACTGCGGCACCAGTTTTTCCTCTTATTGTTGGAGTCTCAGTGATTGCTTTGTTTGTCAGTATGCCGAGGTATTTGTTATGTTATTTTCATTCTAAGTACAATACTTTTCTTGGTTCTGGACTTTTTGGCACTCATGAAAATGCTCTAATTATTACTGTTATTATGCCTTACCTTGAAGATTGAAGGATTTGTATCAAGCCATGGTGGTAACACCAACACCCGGGTTCACTGTGACTACAAAGAAGGAAGTGCGGAAGCCAATTTTAAGAAAGAAGACTTACTGAAGTATTGAACATCTGTTTGTGCCTTTAGAAAGTTACCTTGGGCAAGGTTGAAGATGAGCTTACCATAGGAAAGAGCTAGGTTCAGGAAAGTAGGACCAGTCAGGGTACTTCCCTCACATGATTTTAGACACAAGGTTTTGTGATATAAATTTTGCATCTCTTACGAAGCAAAAACTTCCACCATGGTTGGGGCCCTACATGACCTAATTTTTGGCCTCCATGCTAGTGGATCATGCAATATTAAATTTTGTTTGGAAATGAATGACATGGGTGATTCATAATGATAGGGGTAAGTTGGGGACGTGAGATGGTTTTGCATTCCCCCAACACAAACAGCCGTACCGCAGGCATGTGTATCAGTATGATGTTTGGAAGCTACATTACATGTACAGACTAAACTAACAGGTGTTGGCCTTTTCTTATGGTTTGTGATCTTTATACTGTTCTCATCTTACACAGCTAAAAATAAATAGACTTGTTAGGACCTTTTTCTTGAAAAATGTTTCTCTATTTAATTTGAGTTGATCAATCTTATTTGTTTTTGTGTTTTTTTTTTATAAAAAATTAAATAAAGAAAAGAAACTAATGACGAAAAGGGAAGATATATTTGGAGGTGAAATCCATCCTATCATAACAATTTTCTTGATTTCGTGATTTTATTCCTAAATTAAAATTATTTAACCTTATTAAGCAACCAAAATAGAATGTGCCTAGGTGTCAGTTTGAATATGTATATGTGTCATCTTTTTTTTATATGTATATACGAATGTGGAAGAAGCTTTCGATAAGGGATTTCTCAAACTTATTTTATTATATTCCTAAACCAAGATTTTGACAGTATCATTATTAATGCTATGTCCAAAGTGGTATTTAAAATTAAATTTCTGTTAATTAATGAATGAATTTGAAATTTTTTTTGTTCATAAACCAACGTAAAATATCCCCTAACTCAGTAGATGCATTTGTACTTCAGCTAACCTTTTAAGAGCCATCTAATGATTCACAGCACGCCACCTTACCTGCTGCACCCATCCCCGGTGGAGTACTTCACTATAAAATTTTCCATTGCAAAAATAGACCACTAAGTTCAAAATTCAGATGTAAAACATCATCCTTGTTCCACAATGCCATAAATAGCTGATAAGAGAACACACTGTCAAATACACTGCTAAAACTTAAAACTACAGGGGCAATTCTGTGGAGAGAGGGAGAGGGAGAGAGTTGTGCAGAGTATTTTTTTGATAATAACATATATATTACATTTTATGAACATGTTACAAAAAAAAACAAGAAAATTCCATCTGTTACAAACGACTACAACGGGAGTGCTTGTAAATTCGAGATTTGGGCAAACTTTGCACTTTTTGGGTAAGTCCTATCATCATGAAGAACGAGCACCTCCAGTGTGCCGGATTCTCTTAACCAGGCAGCAGCCACAGATCCTGTTGATATAAACCTACCTAAGTTGCACTCTGCAACTCGAAAGGGTGCACCCATGCTGGTAAGAAGTGCCTCAATGGCTCTTCTTAAGGTGCTGTCTCCTACTACTTTGCTGTGCTTTCCCCATCCTGTCAATATGCTGTACAGAATACAGAACAAAGCTCAACTTTCTGACAATAAATATGATAAAAAGTAACTGGCTGGTTTAATGAAAAAAATGCAAACCTTAACAGGTTCGGCAATTGTTGGCCTTCAAACACTATAGAGCGTATATTGAGCAACCATGCATGAACCATTGCCCGGGCAGCACCAGAAGACATTAAATGCAAATCTAGGCATGCATTAGACCACACACTCTCCCATACATTTCTGCGTTTCCCTTCAAGCACAACCAGTTGCGCCCCTTGTTTCTATTGAAAGAAAAATAAAAAAGATGGAACAATTGAAAATAGAGAAAAATTTAGACATCAAATTTTATGGACAAAGGGGAAAGACATGTACACCTGAAAGGGTAGCACCGTAGCAGCTATTAGAAAGCTAACGAAGAAAGAAGGCAGAATTGCTACAACTTACTTGTCCAAAGTGCCATAACATATCAGTCAGAGCATTATAGAAGGCAGATGCAGTTGAAGAGTCCATCTGCTTAACTTCATCAAACAGAGACTGGGCTTTAACCCATACATTTTCCCTGTAACCCATAAGAAGTCCATGGGCAACACCATACACCTGGTTATCAAACAACCGTAGTTCTTCCAATAACATTGAAGCATCTTCAAATGAATTACAACGGCTGCATTTAAAGGCCATTTAACCAGAGATTAGTTATAAAGTCTGAGAGATTATTGGACTATTTATTTAAAAAATAATAATAAGATTATGGGAAGTCAATAGACATAAAAGATTTCCAGCTGTCCTCAACATGAGATTTCATAACCGACAAACAAACCATGGGCATTGAAATATAACCTCAATGGCATTCCATTGAACAGGGGTTATTTTTCACCTTCCCCTAGTTGAAATGGAGTTAGTTGGTAGAGTTTCATTTCATCTGCTTGATTCACTTCTTTCTTGGACTGAAATCTAACAATGAGTAAACAGTCCCACAAAATAGACATCTCAAGTTAATAATATATTTGAGAGAATCCACACTGCCTATTTTATGCATATATTTAAGAACCCTACAGCAATAGATCATCTAAACCTTTTAAAACTTTCCCTAGAAAAGAACACTGGTCTGGGTCCTACACCTGGGATCCTATGCTCATCTGTTGTCCTAGTCCTCCACTGCATATAATTCATAATCATACGACAATCAGAAGTTTCGCCCAACCTCCATTCATGTTCCTGACATCAAAATTCTGTAACTGGCGTAGTTTCCCCTAAGTAGAAATTGAAAAAATACTAAATACATAAAGTCAGAACATGCTTCAGAACCCACAAAGCATCCAGACATAGCTCAACTGCTCCGTATAGAAATATGAAAGCAAATTGTTAAGAAGCATGCCTTAAGGTCAGACAGCATTGGAAAGGTTTAAGCATGACACAGTAAGGCATACACCATAAGCGACGAAAACTGAAACACTTGTCAAATATATGGAGGCCACAAATAGATCTAAATAACTAGTAATGCCAAGTTCAATGTTGACTATAACAGATCTTCAAGCAACAAGGTCTTCAATACCGTAATAAAGTCATAAATGAGAAGATAAAAAGAGTACCTGCAAGCATTTAAGATGGCTGAAAATGTGACAACATTCGGTTTGATGTCTAGCTCATGCATCTTCTGAAAGACTCTCAAAATGCACAAAATTTCTTGTCCACCCTTCCTATCTTTCTTTGCATAACCTGCTTTCTCAGCTGCAAGTTGTCCAAACATCTTCATAATTCTGTTATCTTCTCTATCTCCCACCCAAATTCGAATGGCATCCTCTTCAGAAATTGAAGATGAAGATTCACTCTGTAGCTCAATGCCACCAACAGCAGCACCCACCGCAGAATCTGTTGTTGCTGACCGACCAAAGGCATCAATTATAGAATTATAAGTAACAACATTAGGTCTAATCCCTTCATTCGTCATCTCATCAAGCAAGGAAAATGCAGATTCCACCAACCCATTTTTGCACAAAGCATTGATAAGTTCACTATAAAGCACAACATCAGCCTTCAGCCCTGCCTGTTTAAACTCTCTAAAAACCTCCATTGCCTCTTTATACAAACCACCTTTTGAATACACATCAATCAATGTTGAATAAGTTAATAAATTTGGTGACAAACGTTCTTCTTTCATCTCTTTGTACATTCTTTTAACTTCATCATACTTCCCTTGCTTCCCATACCCACCAAGAAGTGCATTATATGATACAACATCCTTCATAATCCCAACACTCTCCATCTCCTTGCAAACATTCAAAGCCTCCTCAAACCTACCAAGCTTCCCATAAAGTGAAAGCAATGTATTATACAAAACTCGATCCAAACCAATGGCCAAAAACTTCATTTCATTAAATAAACTCAGTGCATCTTCTAATCTACCAGCCTTAGCATATCCATCAATTACAGTGCTATAAGTCACCACATTAGGCAAAATATTCTTTGAAGGCATCTTGGACATAATCTGACATGCCAAATCCATCTGCCCACCTTTACAAATCGCATCTAAAAGCGTATTATACGTATAAATATCCTGATCAACCCCTCTATCCACCATCTCACTAAACAAGTTCCGAGCAGCCTCCCACAGTCCCCCTCGACTACAAACTGCAAGGAGGGAATTATAAGTAATCCGATCTGGTTGCACCCCATTTCTCATCATTTCATTGAAAAGCTCCACTACCCTCTTAAACTCAACTCCCCCTTTTCCACACGCATCAATCACCGCATTGTAAGTAACCAAATTCGGCCTCAAGCCCGAATATTTCATGGACTCAAGCACTCCGATAGCCTCCTCACAATACCCACTTCGCCCATACGCACTAATTAACGCCGAATATGTATAAACTGTTTTTCCATACCCCTCATTAATAGCCGTTTGAAACACATTCTTCGCAAGCTCAACCTTTCCTAACCTTCCAAGAGTACTAATCATAGAACTAGCTAGTTTCCCTTGCTCAGTTCTCCTTCTCTCCCTCCTGACCGCAAACTCAAAGCACCGGATTGCTTTCCAACACTCACCTCTATTCCCCAGCTCTCGAAGCAAAAATGTATAATCATCAGAGCCACAAAGTTTAGACTCAAAACCAATAAAAACATTATCAAGGGCCACATCGTCCTTACCGAATTGGATTGCGTGCTGCAGGGCCTCCTCGGCGAGCGAGGAGTGGCGGGAGCCCACGGTGGTTTTGGGCCGGCCGAAGTGCATTTTGGAGACGAAGCGGGTGGATCGGCGGCCCGAAAAGGCGGTGACGAGGTCAGACTTTGGGGCAGGAAGAGAGCAGAAAGAAGAAAAGGTGGGGTTTTGAGAGAGAGGGGAGTGCGTGGGTGTGGCAGTGGTTGGTTTTGCTGCAGTGCGAGGTGGCTGCGTTGGTAAAGGTAAAGGCTTGGTGAGAGAGACGTGTTGGGCGGTCCATTGGTTGCTTTGACGGCTCTGGCGCTGAGATTTTAGGCGCTGGTTTTGTGGGTATTGGTGGCTTTGGTATGGCTTTGTCGCTGTGATTGAACAGTGTGGAGGCGTAGAAGCCATTTCACAGATGGAGGGAAGAGAGAGAGAGACGGAGGGGGGTGGGAGTCAATGGAGGTTTTGGCAGGGTTTGGTTTGATAAAGAGAAGCCATTTGGATATGGCGGAGAAAACACAGAGAGAAAGTAAGGCTTTTAAAGATTGACTGATTGAGAGTAAGAGAGAGTTGAGTGTGTACTACTGTCCAAGTACTAGTACTCAGCTGACTTTCAAGGACTTTTTTTTTTTTTTTTTTTTTTTTTTTTTTTTTTTTTTTTTTTTTTTNAAAAAGTTGTAACCACGGTCGACCACCTTAATTGCGTTTTAGTGTGTCACTACTGCGTCTTCAATTATGTGGCAGCTACCGCTACGCACAAACATGTAAAGAGACAGATACAGAGAAATGGGGTTAAGAGCGAGAGCAACGGGGACATTGCCAAACCTCATTCGGAGCCTCCGAAAGGAAACCCACCCAAAGCCCAGAATCCAACAATCCCTTCCTTCGCTTAGACGCGCCTTCTCTCTCTACGATCAGATCAATCTCATCGACAACGTCCCAGACGACCAGCTTCGCTTTCAACGGTACTACTCCTACATTTCTTAATTGTATCCCCTTGTTTCAATTTTGCCCTAAGCTGAGCAACCGCTAAATTACTATTCTACCCCTTTGCTTGAAGGTACACCGACACAGGATTCACAGTTAATGGGGTGGACTATGAAGGAAGCTTGCTTTGTGTTGGAAATATGATAATGTCTTGGGCTCCCATGAAATTCTCCGATATCACTCCTGATAGGTCTTTACTATATACTTTCTTTCCATTAAAATTTTCACTTTTCTTGGAATAATTTTTTTTTTCTTGTATAATTTGATTACAAATGCTTAATGTAAAGATTAATCATTTTGCCAAGATTTTCTAAGGGAAAGGACAGAATAATAATTAGAATAAATGAAGAATGTGCCTCAAGGTTGTTATTAATATTTCTAATCTTTTTTTTCTTACTGAAAATTATGCCTCAACATTCAAATTGGTTAACACATTGGGTTGCCTTCATACAATGCATCTATATATGTTCTAAGTTAAGTAGAGCAGTGAAATGGCAATGTTGTTCAGCAAGAGTATCTGAATTTTCATTTATTTTGTGCCGTAATGCAGCTTATCAATCTTCCAACTTGTGCGCCCTATACCAGGTACATTTCTCATTTCATTTCAATCCTGGCACAAATTTGTTTTGTGTTTCCCTTTCACATCACCTTGTTCGAGGTTGTCCTCCATCAATTAGTTTGGACAGACACATATGCAAAATTCAAAAGGGCAAATTTCCAGTAATGTTAGGAAACAAGGGCACCCAGCTAACCATTCATAAGCTGTTATTTATTACAAAGTCGTCAAGAAAATTATAAAATAAATAAATGACTCAGTCCAACGCAAAGCATTTATGCACCTCATTATTTGTTTGAGTTGTTCAGCTTTATTTCAATTGTAATTAGACATACCAGTTGAAAAGAAATTGTGAATTATGATGCATCTTTTTTGTTTCACTATTTGCATTTGATTGAGTCCCTTTTCTGCCTGGTAGAATGCCCTCTACTTTTCTGGATCTTAGGATAATAGAATATAGTTGGTGTTTGTACGTGATGAATTTAGGGCAATGAAAATGAGAAGATAAGGGAAAACACAGTTTCTTTAAAAGAAGGGGAAAAAAAAGACTTTTTAGAAACTTGAAACGCAACAGATGTAGTTCTTTTGGTCTTATCATATACGGGGATAATGCTGTGTGCTGATGAAAAAAGAGATGCTGACCCACCCACCCCTTCTTCTGTGTGCATGACTTGCTTGTATGCTGATAGCTCTTACATATTGTCATAATACTGGAAATAATGTGACTGATCTTATTCTTTATTCTAAAACTCTTTAATGTTCTTGTTCTGGTTCTTACTATTTCCTTTTTAACTGCTTTTAAATTTTCATTGACTTCTTATTTTTATAATTATATCAGAGATTTTGATTCTTGGCTGTGGGAGGTACATTGAACCTGTAGATCCTGAACTACGACGCTTCATTCGGTCTACCGGAATGAAATTAGAAGTCCTTGACTCAGTATATTTCATCATTGCTTCTATTTTGTTTGTTTGACTCTATGCTTGTTTTGGTCACTTACATAGTTATACATTAAACATGGGACATCAATTTAGCTGATAGACATTTATGAACTAGCTCTACAGGTGTGCTTTGCTTTGCTGAAATTGGCTGATGTCACAAGGGATAAAACAATAAAGACAATTAAATTTTCACTTTGAATTCAATTCAATCTGAGGCTGATGATTAAAAAGACTTATCCACTGCACAGTGTTTAAATCTCAGAGTTGGCCATTATGAAATTGGGAAAATTTTAGCTATAGTACATGAACTTTGACCGTTGTTTTAGTTTAGGATATAAATTTTACTTTGTGTCATTCTACTACCTTAATTTTAATTTCGTGTCAAACTTGTACTCACCATAAGTTCTGTCAAACTTTTCATCCAAAAGTTTCAATTTGTGGCATGTGATCACTTTTTGACGGAAAGTTTGACAGAACTAATGGAAAGTACCAGTTTGAAGCGAAATGAAAGTTAATGTAAAATTCATACCCTGAACTGGGACAACGGTCAAAGTTAAAAGTACTATAGCTAAAAATTTCCCAATTTTATTTGGTAGTTTCACATGGGACAATAGATGGAGATGAGTCGTATCAGGTTTCAGAGGTTGAGCCTGTAGGAGTCCTTTATGTGCAGGGGAACAATTTGAATTTAAAGGCTTAAACAAAATTCTACACTCATAATTTTTTATCCAGAGTCCCTAGTTGATTTACATACCTCTCTCTAACTTGAAACACAGTTTTATATTCAAGGCCCATTTTGCTTCTCACAGTAATTACCAACTATCAATGTACCAAGTCTTAGCACCAAACTAACCTCTGCTGGACCAAGTTGAGGCATTGATGCAAACTTTTGTCAGTGTTCAGCAAAATCTTAGGGTTTAACTTAGTGGAGAACCCAGGAAACTGATATGACAATTGATGGACCAGTTGAAATTGGCTTGATAACATTGGTTGGTTCTACTACCAAGTTCATAATAATGTCTGACTTTTGTTTCAGAGAAACGCCATATCAACTTACAACATACTGAATGAGGAAAGCAGGATTGTGGCTGCTGCACTTTTACCGTATGGGGTTGGTGCTTCTTCGTGATGCGTGTATCCAGTGCAAGATGCTTGCTTTCTGCGTCCTAGCAATCAAAATTCTTGATCACTAGGTACATTCAACCTCAAGTATAGTGACTGCTTTCATCATGTAACTGGTGACAATAGGAGGGACGGCACTTCAATTTTCATTGTGAAGATCAACTTAATTTACCATCCTTTTTTTATTTTTTTACATGAACTTCGTTTCTTTTTTAATAAATAAGGTACTAATACATTCGTTAGTAGTATTTTAAAATTAGTGAACTAATTATGTGCTACTACCTGTCGCTCAGTACTCATTATTCAGAAGTGGAGAGAATATCATTTTCTAGTAACTGAAAAGAGTAACTGAATATTCCAAGGACAGACAAAAAAAAAAAGAAAAGAATATGCCAAGGCAAATTGGGGTCGAATATGTTCCACCATTTCTTAAAAGACAAGTCACCCAGGATAATAGAAAGGAAATCGGATCTTCTGCTTACGCTTTTTGTGCTTATGTTTTGTGTCCATAACTATGTTGAGGTTATGATTAAAGCATTTTAGGTTTAGGATTTAGTATATAAGATTTATATTAGATAGAAGCTTGAAACAGTTTTTGATAGAAATACAATACCAAATTACCAACTCAAAAAAAAAGGTTGAGTAAATTACGGATAGAATCATTTAACATTCTATTCTTTCTCCCTTGTACTTTTTTCTTTTTTCAACTGATTCTCCAAGGAATCATTATTAGGCCTCTTTGTTTTTGCATGCAAAAGTTATTGTTTATGCTCCTGCAATTAAATTGAAACAGCGGGATATACAGAGAATCTTGGTGTCCTACTTTACTCAAATTCTTCTTCTTTCGTTCTACTCTGAATATGAATTTTGAGTTGAGCACTATTGAACGCATATTGTATTCAATTAGTTGGATATAATACATAGTCAACGAGTTATTTAATTTTAGCATTTATAAATTCGATCCGACAGTCATTATACATTTCCAACATAGTTATTCGAAATTTGTCTCTCGATTACAAAGAAGCGTGGATGGCAGTATAGGTTCCAATCCATTGGGCCGGTCTGGGTCTTGGTTGCCTTGGGTCGGGTTGGGCTGAAGTTGACCAAACCCAATTATTGTTTGTTTTGGGTGCGTTTGCATTGGCCTCTATGAATGCCATACGGGACAAGATGATGGGAGAAAGTATGGGCTAAAAAGTAAAACCCTACACAATTAATAAATAAGTTTTTAAAGAAATAATTAAGTGATTTGTGTATTTAATGTTAGATGAGATTTTGTGAAGTTGGCCACAAGGTAAGGCCTCGTTTGGAATGCAAGACCGGACGAGACTAATAAATTAAAATGGACAATTGTCCCTTGTTTCATGTTTGGTGAACTTTTTAAGAGTGTGGGACAAGACTCACATTTGGGATAACTGTACCAAATAACATGGGATTTCTATCCCACCAAAATAGGTGGTACACGATGAGACTCTTTCCCATGTTCTCTTCTCCATTTCAGATAATCTCTCTCTCTCTTTATCTCTTCTTCTCAAAAAATAGTTAACAATAAATTGAATACTATGGATTAAATAGTTTACAACATAAGTTCTATATTTTATGATAATTTCATTTTATTTTTTTATAGGTAATTCTCTTAAATTATAATTACAAAAATATTTTTAGAATTTAAATTTAATTAGGTATATGTTTTAATTTTTAATATTGTATAATAAAAAATAAAATTTTATTCAATGTCCAGTTCATGGACATGATTGGCTAAAGTCCTATGCTATGCTATGCTGTGCTGTCCCTAGAACACCATCCTATCCTGTGCAGTCCTGTCCCATCCTCCAAACAAAGCCTAAGAGCCTCAATCCGTCGTGAAAGTTCGACCAAAAGCAAAATGGAAAAAGAATCAAAATTCCTCAATAAGGTTGAATGTTAGTTGTAACTTGTAAAAAGCTCTCCTACCGGTCCCATTCGCGATCCCTCTCTCAAGTCATCACATCTCACTCGTAGATTTGTGGGGTCATTAAAATTAAGATACGGGGGTGTGTCAACTTGATCCATATCCGTGTTGAATTAGTAGTTTTGATAGGATAATACATATTTGGGTGACACTATTTTCTCAAAATTGTTTATTCGATAATATTGGCTCATAATTAGAACCATTTATTTTTTTATCACATATTAAATATTATTTCTATAAAAAAATAATTCAACCAA
>QANT01006118.1:0-18134 GCA_003254885.1 Purshia tridentata | reverse complement strand
CTACGATCTGAGTTTGCGTTCGGCTCGGAATTGGATGAGCGAAGGTTGACCATTCCGATCCGAATGGGGCTCCCAGAGGTGGTACATTGACGAGGAAGTTCAAAACACTCAAGAAGTATTCGGCTCGGATGANAGACGGAAGAGCAATCGAACAGATAGTTCTGACGAAGGAAGATACTCAACACATTCCGATCCGATCTTAACTTTCCGATCCGAACTGATGATGAAGTTTACAAACCTTACTTCTGACTATTAGTCGATGCGACCGTTCGGATCGGATCCGACGGTAAGCGCCGATCCGACGGAGTTGTACTGATGGACCATTAACCAAGGATAGCACGGAAGCCGAATCCGAGATCCCACGTGGCCAACTACGTTGACCGTTTGACTTGAGCGGGGGTGTTATCCCCAAACAGAAGTCCCCCAGCTTCCGATCCGAGAGTGCTAACACTCAGATTGGAAGATGTGATTTAGTTTCAACCGGAATCTCTTCCGATCCGAACTCTTGGAAACAGGTGGGCTTTGCTTTGGAAGAGGTCGACATGCTCTGCCAATCCGATCCGAGTAAGCGGAGAAGTGACGAGACAGTTCTCACCTACCCGGACAGGTGGCCACATTTGGGTGGCTGAAAGCGCCTCGGAACTCGGAGAGCCGTCATCATCAGTGAGGTGACGCCTCGTTCCGCGTGCACCCAAATCAGATTTTTGAATTGTCCACGTGGCACGATCTGGTGTTGGGCGCCAAAAAGAACGTGTGGCTGGGATTTCTTCTGGGCCTGAGTATATAAGCCTTCTGGCCCTCTCTCTCTCCTCACTTTTGCGTTTCTGAAGAACTTCCACTCTCAGCTCTCTCTCGTTCTCAGCTCTCTCTCTCTTCGTTTCTGGTGAATCCTTCCCACCTCTGAGAATCGTTGCAAAGTTCGAGCATTCCCCTTCGCAAGGCGCGCATTTGTCTGGCGATCACACCTTCAAAATCTCGAGAGAAACTGGTAAGTTCTTCCTTGGTTTTCTGGGTTTTTTCTGTTTTTTGGTTTTCTGGTTTTGTTCTTCGCGTTCATCGCGAAGAACGCTTTTTGATCCGAAAAGGTTGAAGTGTTTAGTGTTTAGAGTGTTTATAGACATGTCTTCCGAATCAAGTGCTCGGCTCGGATCCGGGAACGCCTTCGAGGGTGATAGTGACATCGATCCGAGCCGAACGGAATCGATGGGATTAGACTTACATCAGCTCGACCGGGACCTCGACAACATGGGTGAAATTGATAGTCGGCCCGGTCAAATAAGGATGCCCGTTTACGGCTCGGAATCCGAGCTGGAAGAGGATGAGGCCGAACCCGAACTTGAGGGTTCTGCAGAACGAGAAGAAGATGAGGCCGAACCCGAACTTGAGGGTTCTGCAGAGCGAGAAGAAGACGAGGCCGGAGAGGAAGATGCCGAGCCGAGCGGCGACTTGAGGCTTCAGCGGGGATCCGAGGAAGGGGAACAAGCTGAGGCCTCCACTTCGGCTCGGACAGTAATAGGGTCGCCGATCGACCCTGATTACTACGAGGATAGGCCATGGAAGGCTGATCAAATCCCCAATGAGCTGGAGGAGTGGGAACTAGAAGATATCAGGATAAGATACAAGTTCCCAGCATCCGTGACGGTTCGGCTTCCGAAGGGTGGCGAGAGGCCGAGCCGACCGCCTAAGGGATGGGTGACCATGTACCCGGAAATGTTTGAGAATGGCGTTCGGCTGCCACTTCATCCCTTCCTCCAAAACTGCCTGAGTCTAATCGGCGCGGCTCCACACCAACTAAATCCGAACACCTACAGGTTCATCATCTCGATGCATATCCTGTGGCACATGGTGTTCGAGACCGAGCCGCACACGGACTTCCTCACAGGGATATACGGGCTCAGGTCGAAGCCTTCCGAGCTCGGCTTCTACCATCTCCAGGCTTGGAGGGGTCATTTTCTGGGCGGCAACCCTTCATGTCAAAAGTCGTGGAAGTTGAAGTACTTCTACGTGAAGGGTGATTGGGAAGCCGAGCCGAATGTAAAGTTGGTCGCTCGAGTTCCCAGAGCCTTTAGGATTCCAGGTAGAAGATGATTACAGCAGTCCGATCCGAAGGTAGCTTTTCTTTTATCATTGCATCGATCTCTAACGCACTTGTTTTCCTTGCAGCCCCCTGGACCAAGTGCAGACTTCGGAAGAAGTTCGAGGAAGACCTTGAGCAACTGAGAGCTCTCCCGACCGGCCAGCTGTCCACCGCCTATCTTCTCGACCGCGATCGGATCGGACTCAGTGGCATATCCTTCTTTGCTCCGAGACGAGACAGGCGAACGGAGAAGATGGACAAAGCTGACTTCGCCGAGAGGCTGAGGAGGAAGGCTGCCAAGGCGACCGGGCAGCAGGCGGGGGCCCCCCGGGATTCCATTCCGAGACAACCTCCCCCGAGGACGGTCCCTCGGCGGACACCCCCTAATTCACCTATCCGCCCGGATAGGGCGAGGGGTGAAAAACGAGTCCCCGAGCCGAACGAGGGCTCGGGTTCGTCGCCGAAGAGGGCGAGGACCCAGCAGAGGGAAAAGACCCCTCCAGCCTCCTCTTCCGAGCCGAACGTACGCAGGGTCGAGATCGACCCGGTGCTGGAGCCTCTCGTTATAGAGATGAAGGAGGTTCTGACCCCTGAGAACGTACAGGGGCTCTGGCCCGGTGGTAAGCGACTCTCCGCCCAGGATATGGCGGCAGCCACCTCTCGGCAAGCGATGCTGGTAAGAGTTCTTCTTTTCCATTCGGATCCGAGCCGAGTACCGTCCTTAAATGTGATAATTGTCACTAACTCTTTTGTCTTTGCAGCTTGCCCAAAGAAGCTTAGAGACGGCCCAGCGGGTATCTATGCTGGAGGACCAGATGAAGCTGGTCCGCGAAAGGTCGGCCACTATCAAGGAGCAGCTTGTCCGAGCCAAGGACAAGCTGAAGACGGCCGAACGGTTCGCGAAGCAGGAGCATGACCGCGCCTCTGCTCTTGAGACTCAGTTGCAATCGGCTCGGAAAGAGGTTGCTCGGCTGAGACGGGATCTCGACAAGACCCAACAGGACCACAAGGACATGGCTCAGTTCGCCCACGAGCTGCAAGAAGACGTGGAGCGGGCTGAGAAAAAGGCAGCCGAGTCGTGGCATGCGGCTCGGAAAGCGGAGGACGCTCTTGCTGATGCCCGGCTTGCCGGGTATAACCAGCTCCTTGCTGAGGTCCAAAAGAAGAGGCCTGACTGGGACATGACCTTCGTTGTCGATTCTGACGACGAGGGGGCTGGGAAGTCGAAGTCCGAGGGTAAAGCCGAGGACACTCCGAGCCGAACAGAGCGAGGTGGCGTTCCTTCTGCTGAAGAGGTGGTTGGGGTCGAGGCAACTGTTGAGTCGGCCGCTACCGAAGCCGAGCCGAACGTGGACGACGTCACCTTCGCCATCCTTTCGGAGCAAGTGCCGCCTACTCCTTGATTGCTGGGCCTGTCCTTTTCTTTTGCTCTTAGGGTAGTTATTTTTGTTTCCGAGCCGAAATGTGGCTCGGATCTGAATGTTGTAAGAAACAATTTGTCTTTTTTGAAATTAATGACAAGTGTTTTTTTGTTCGGAATCCGAGCTCTTTGCACTGTTATAACTGTTTTGTTGTTGTTGTTTTTTTTTTTTTTACAAGTATATGTACGTTTAGCAAAGCACTTTAAAGGTCTTCGGATTTGGATATTCGCAGAACGCCCGTTCTAGCGAATGTCCGTCCGAGAGGCTTGAGGATCGGCGATGATCACTCGGCTCGGATATCTGTTCGAGAGACTTGAGGATCGGCAATGATCACTCGGCTCGGATATCTGTTCGAGAGACTTGAGGATCGGCAATGATCACTCGGCTCGGACAGAGGAAAATTTTTTAAAGACCTTTGGGGTCTGTGTATCCGCCGAACGCGTGTTCGGATGGATTTCTGTCCGAGAGACTTGAGGATCGGCGATGATCCCTCGGCTCGGACAGAGAAAATTGTTTAAAGACCTTTGGGGTCTGTCTTGGGGGTAGAAGTCCCCTAATTTTCGAGCTCGTAATCGTCGGTTCGGCTCGGAAATTATGTGACGAGTGGTTTTACACTTGGAAAAATTTTTGTCAAAAATTCCCGCTTTGTATTAATCATGGTAACATCGAGCCGGACAGTCCCCGGCTTCTATCCGTACAAAGTCATTGGTGGTAAAGCCGCAAGTGCTGGGCATGCCAGTTAAATTTTAGGGGCTTGCCGCTAAGTTCCGCAAGGCTGTAGGTTCCAGGCCGGACCGCTTTGAGTATGCGGTACGGTCCTTCCCAATTGGGGTCGAACGCGTCTTTTTTGACCTCCAGTGGGTTACGCTTCAAAACTAGGTCGCCAGGCTGAAAATTTCGCGGCCGGACCCTCTTGTTATAGTGCCTGGCCACACCCTTCTGATAGTTGGCACGATATAAGCTGGCTTGTTCCCTTCGTTCGCCTATCAAATCTAAGCTGAGTCGTAGGCGTTCATCGTTGAGCTCGGCATCATACGTGTTTGATCGGAGCGAAGATACACCCATCTCGACCGGTGCAACCGCGTCTTCTCCGAAGGCGAGTGAGAATGGTGTTTCCTTAGTGGACGTGCGGTGAATGGTTCGGTACGACCAAAGGGCTTCAGGCAACTTGTCAGGCCAGTCACCTTTGGCTGGGCCAAGTTTTGACTTCAGCGTCCGTTTGATGATCTTATTCACCGCCTCCACTTGTCCGTTTGCCTGAGGATGGTAGACCGAAGCGAAGCGTAGATCGATGTTCAGCCCAGAGCAGAAGGACTTGAACTCGTTGCAATTGAACTACTTGCCATTGTCAGTGATGAGCGTATGTGGGACGCCGAACCGACAAATGATGTTCTTCCAGACGAAATCCACCATCTTTTCGGCCTTGGTGCTTCGTAGCGGTTCAGCTTCGGCCCATTTAGTGAAGTAGTCGACCGCCACTACGGCCATCTGAACCTTGCCCGCGGCCATGGGCATGGGTCCAATAAGGTCGATCCCCCATTGTGCGAATGGCCATGGGTTGGGCACGGTGGTTAACAATGTGGGTGGTTGATGAGGCACCGTGGCGAGCCGTTGACATCTGTCGCACGTGCGTGCGAATTTGAGAGCGTCGCAGCGAAGAGTTGGCCAGAAGTAGCCTTGCCTCATTACCTTGTAGGCCAGTGTCCGACCACTAGAATGGTTGCCGCACACGCCCAGATGGACTTCCCTTAGTTCCTCATGTCCTTCAGATGCGGTTACGCACCGCAGATATGGCAGGGAAAAACTCCGCTTGTAGAGCTTGCCGTTGATGATGCTGAAACGGGCCGACCGAAGGCGGATGAGCCGTGCCTCCTCTTTGGATGACGGGAGAGTCCCCGCAAACAGATAATCGAAGATTGGAGTCATCCATGTTTGTTCAGTGCTTGTTTGCATGACGCCCGTTACTTGCTCGGCGATAGTAGGTCGGTGAAGCACCTCAACAGGTATTGTCCGAGCCGAACACGATGTAGGAGCGGAGGCCAGTCGTGCCAGCGCGTCCGCTCTTGAGTTCTCGCTCCTTGGTATCTGAGAGATATGATACTCATGGAACGTCCCCAGAAGGGCCTTGGCTTGTGCGAGATAGGCCGTCATGTTCTGATCACGGGCCTCATATTCGTCAAGGATCTGATTGACTACGAGCTGAGAGTCGCTGAAGATGTCTATTTTTGTAGCCCCCAACTCCCTGGCCAGACGAAGGCCAGCGATCAGTGCTTCGTATTCGGCCTCATTGTTGGAGGCTCGGAACTCGAAGTGCAAGGCATACTCGATGACAGCCTCATCTGGGGTGATGAGAACAAGGCCAGCCCCACTACCGGACCCGTTGGATGAGCCGTCAACATAGAGAGTCCAGGTGAGGCCATCAGTGACTAGAGAGACTGACGTGTTCGGCTTGGAAGGGATCGTGGCAGCTTCTTCACGCGACGGAGGTAGATCTCCGTCTGTGGTAGTGAACTCACATAAAAAGTCGGCCACGGTCTGACCTCTGACCGCCGTCCTTGGCCTATAATGGATATCGAACTCTCCCAGTTCGACAGACCACTTGATGAGCCGGCCGGAAGTTTCTGGCTTGGCCAGGATTTGGCGTAGTGGTTGGTCAGTCAGAACAGTGATGGTATGAGCTTGGAAATATGGCCGCAGTTTCCGAGCCGAACAGACTAGCGCCAGGGCCACTCGCTCGAACCGTGGATATCTGGTTTCGGCGCTGAGGAGTGCCCAGCTGACATAAAAAATGGGGTGCTGCACCCCAGCCACCTCTCTGATCAGTACCGAGCTGAGGGCAGATTCGGAGACTGACAGATAGATGCAGAGGTTTTCCCCTTCCTCCGGTTTGGATAAGATGGGAGGTTCTGCCATGTGCCTCTTCAGATCTTGGAACGCCCGTTCGCAGTCCGGGGTCCAATCAATAATCTTACCCGCCCCTTTCAAGGCTTTGAAAAAGGGGAGGCAACGGTCGGTAGACTTGGAGATGAACCGGTTGAGGGCCGCCACTCTTCCGGTAAGGCTTTGTACTTCCTTCCTCGTGCGGGGGGATCGCATGTTGATGAGGGCCTGGATCTTCTCTGGATTAGCCTCGATCCCCCGCTGGCTGACCATATAGCCCAGGAACTTGCCCGACTCAACCCCGAATACGCATTTGGCGGGGTTAAGTCGCATCTTGTACTCCTTCAGCACGTTGAACATGTCCGCCAAGTCATGGACGTGATCCTCCGCTCGGACGCTCTTGACTAGTATGTCGTCCACATAAACCTCCACAGATTTTCCAATGGAGGTTCGGAACATGTGGTTCACCAGCCGTTGGTAGGTGGCTCCTGCGTTTTTAAGTCCGAACGGCATGACCTTGTAGCAGTAAGTCCCCCGGTCAGTGATGAAGGAGGTGTGCTCTTGGTCGGCCTTGTGCATCAGGATTTGGTTGTAGCCGGAATAAGCATCCATGAAGCTGAGGAGCCTATGTCCGGCCGTGGCATCGACCAGCTGATCAATCCTGGGCAAGGGGAAGCTATCCTTGGGACAAGCCCTGTTTAGGTCCGTGAAGTCTACGCACATTCGCCATTTGCCGTTGCTCTTCTTGACCATCACCACGTTGGCCAGCCAGTCCGGGTAGCTGACCTCTCGTATGAACCCGTTCCTCTGTAGCTTGTTGACTTCCTCCGCCATGGCAGTATAGCGGGTCGGATCGTAAGCTCTTCGCTTCTGGCGAACGGGTTTAGACTGTGGGTTGATGTTGAGCTTGTGGGTGATGACGTCAGTGGCAATTCCTGGCATATCATCATATGACCAGGCGAAGACTTCAGCATTAGCCCGCAAGAAGGCCAGCACCTCGGCTCGGCGGTCGGCAGACAAAGCCGATCCGATCCGAACCAACTGCGTTGGTCGTTCCTCGGCTATGGGCACCTCCTCCCATTCTTCGATCGGCAATGGTCGGATAGACTCGTTCGGCTCGGACGTGACATTATACGTCTCTGCCCTTGGCCATTGCCCCATCTCGGCAATGGTGTTTGTCTCCCGAGAGTCTAGTGTCCGGCCCTTCTGCTTGATGGAATTGGCGTAGCAGGAACGCGCGGAGAGCTGGTCGCCCTAGATCACTACGCACTCGTCCCCCACCGGGCACTTGATGAGGAGGTTGGCGTAGTGGACAATGCAATCCAGATCAACCAGGCCAGGTCTCCCCAAGATAACATTGTACGCGGAAGGCCTATCGACGACAATGAAGTATGCCTGGCACGTCCGCTTGATGGATCCCTTCCCTAGAGCCAAAGGGAGGGAGATATGGCCCAAGGGTCGCACGACTTCCCCTCCGAAGCCAATGAGGGAGGGGGTATCCCTTTCCAGGCGGTCCTCTTCGATGCCCATCTGCTTGAAGGCAGAATAGTAGAGGATGTTGACTGAACTGCCTCCGTCGACAAAGGTCCGGGCGATGGTAAGGCCGGAAACCTCCGCCACGATCACCAATGGGTCGTAGTGAGGGAAGACGATATCCCTCGACTCATTGGGCTCGAAGGTGACCGCGGCCCAGTCCCGGCGCTGGCGCTTTGACGATCCTGGTGCCCCCGCCTGAATGGCTAGAGTTTCGCGAGGGAGTCCGGCGGTAGCCCCCCTCACGTACCCCTTCTGTGACCGAGCCGAGTCCCCGGCAATCGATACCCCCCCAGAGATGGAACCGATCGCGGCGTCTACCGCCGCAATGGTTTGGGTGGCCTTTCAGCGCTCCGGCCGTTTGACATTCGGCCCTCCCGTGAGAAACTGGGGGATTTTGCCCGCCCGCGCTAGCGTCTCTATTGCGTCACGGAGCGAATAGCAGTTATTCGTCACGTGCCCATAATTCCCGTGGTACTTGCAATAGACGTCCGCCACTATCTGGTCTTGGGGCGGGCCCTGGATTTTCTTGGCCGGAGGCAGTTGGCTCTTGATTTGGCCCAGGATCTCTTCAGGAGTTGCCTTGAGTGGGGCATACTCGGTGTACCGGACCGACTGGGGTTCTCTAGGCAGCAGTTGGCGCGGCTCGAACACTCGCTCCCTTTTGGGCAGCGGTTGGAGTCTCGAGCTGGAAGCCCCACCATCCTTCCTCTTGACTGCCTGACCAGTCCTGAGGCAATCGAGTTTTGCCTCATACTCTTCCTGGCGAGCGTACTTGGCCGCTTCGATGGAGAGCTCATCATAGTTATCCGGTGGGTTGCGGATTAGGTGCGATCGCAAGTCCCCGGGAAGCAAGCCCTACATGAGGGCGACCTTGGCCGAGTGATCGCTACACCCGTCACACTTGGTGTACTCCAAGTTGAACCGGATCAAGTACTTTTTCAAACTCTCGCCTTCCTGCTGTTTGATCAGGGTGAGGTCGTTGAGGTTGTACAGTCGTTCAGATACAACCTCATACCGGGCGATGAAAGCCCTCCTCAGCTCAGCGAAAGAGTCAATGGAGTTCGGAGGCAGCCCCTGAACCAATCTCGAGCTTATCCACGCAGAGTTGAGGGGAAGACCCGGCATTTGGTGGCTTCGGAGGCTTGACGAGCTTCCATGGCGTAGCGGAAGTCATCAAGGTGGTTCAGTGGGTCCTTCGTGCCGTCATACTGATCGATCTTGGGGGGCTTGGTATCTCTTGAAACTCGGGCATTCAAGATTCGATCGGTGAAGGGGAGAGGCAGCTCATCTCCTTGGCCCCCTCGGCGGGCGTTCCCTCTTGACCGTTCTACCTGTCCTAGACGGTCGTGGACGTTCCGGAGCTGGTTACGGAGGTAAGTGTGGATCTGATCGTCGGCTGGCGTGGCTGAGCGGGCCAACATGGTTTCCGCGGAACCTTCAGCGCAATCCCCCCGTCGATGGGCCCGAGGCGAGCGAGTGAGACGAACACTCGCCTGTTTGGGGTCTTGCATGATCATGGCGGGCCCAAGACGTTCTCGGAGGCTGGGCCTAATACCCGAGCCAGATTGGGCTGGCGTGTGATGGGAAGATGAAGAGTGCGAGCCCGGCCGGGACGCTGCGGGCCTTCGCCCACCCGCCGAAGTCGACGGTGCTTCGGATCCGAGCCGATCAGACATCGGGACCGAAGTTCGGCGAGTTCGATTTTGCCGCGGTGTAGGGAGACCAACTTCCTCTTCCACTCGGCTCGGACTGCGATGGTAGGCCGACCTCTTGTGGGAGAGCAAGAGCCGGGCATCGAGATACTCAAGCTGCTCGTGGAGGGGCATCCTCTCGAAGCCGGAGAAGGTGCAATCGATATTTTGCCGGGCAAGATGGCTATCGATATCTGCCTGAGTGACTGTCCGAGCGTTTCCGAGCGATCGGATCTCGGGCTCAGTCTGGACGGTACGGGCAGTCCGAGCGGTTCTGGTAGGCTAAACCGAACGCTCGAGGTTGGCCAATTGAGCCTGTTGCCGAGCCAGCAGGGCGGCTTGCTCTGCCTGCCTCGCAAGCAGCTCGTTGTTCTGACGGAGGAGAGCATTTTCCGCTACCAAGTGTCGTTCGGTCTCGCTTTGATGCCGAGCCGACTCCTCTCTCCCTCCTTTTGCAGGGGTTTTGGGCTGAACACTTGGTCGTTCGGCAGGAGACCGAGTGGATGAAGATGCTCCAGTCTGTTGAGTGGCAGACATGGTGATGATGGGTGTGAGTGGAAAAGATGCTGGGAAGTCGAACACTAACGTAGCTGAGTGCTGTTCCCACAGACGGCGCCAATCTGTTGATGCAAAAATCTGCTTGGACCTTCGCACACAACTTAAATGCGGATTGTTGATGACGTGGCGAGTTGAGCGACCGAGTTGATGATCCGAGCGTGTCAACCAGTTGCTTTCTGGGTTTCTTCCTGCACACTGATCGGAAAAGAGCACCGGTGTGGTACTATTTATTAATAAGCCACGAAATACATTTTTAAGCAAAAAAAAAAATAAAATTTCAGCTATAAAAATATTGTTGATGCAAAAATCTGCTTGGACCTTCGCACACAACTTAAATGCGGATTGTTGATGACGTGGCGAGTTGAGCGACCGAGTTGATGATTCGAGCGTGTCAACCAGTTGCTTTCTGGGTTTCTTCTTGCACACTGATCGGAAAAGAGCACCGGTGTGGTACCGGCCGGAGATACTCCGATGGCAAAGTCAGAAGAATGCAAGAAGGAGGATGCAAGAAGTGCTGAAGAACACAGCAAAGGCTTGGGAGGAAGATGAAGGAAAAGTGGTAAGATTTCTGGGTAAATATTGCTAGAGCTTGGGCTAGTTTTCTCAGATTTTTTTCTGTCCCTTTTGCCTTGTGGTTATGCTCTCATTTATAGGCAAAAGGGATTGGGATATTTTGGCTGATCAGTAGGTGTGATGATGGCTGTTCATAGGTCTTGAGGATTAAGCTTGCAGGGTAGACTGGGTTACTGACATGTTCTTTCATTTAATGCAAGAGGGTGTCTGCAAGTTGCATGCATTAAATGGAAAGCAAAACAGAACAGGTAGATCATAAAGGCAATACATAGAGTTACCTACGGAGTGTCAGACGCAATAACTACGGTCTGAGTTTGCGTTTCGGCTCGGAATTGGGTGAGTGGAGATTGATCATTCCGATCTGAATGGAGCTCCCAGTGGTGATACATCTGCAAGGCAATTTAGTACATCCAGGAAGTGTTCGGATCGGAGGACAACTGAATCCAATCCGAACAAGTAGATAGAAGATCTAACGAGTAGGTAGTTTGACGAAGGAAGTCAGGTAACCATACACCGAGCCGAGCTCGGCATCCGATCCGAGTTGCTGGTGAATTCTTGCAGACCTTGCTTCTAACTTTTAGTCGATATGATTGTTCGGATCGGATCCGACAGTAAGATCCGATCCGACAGAGTTGCATAGATGGACCATCGACCAAGGGTAGCACGGAAGCCGAATCCGAGATCCTACGTGGCCAACTACGTTGACCGTTGACTTGAGTGGGGGTGTTATACCCAAACAGAAGCCCCCCAGCTTCCGATCCGAGGGCGCTAACACTCAGATTGGAAGATGTGATTTAGCTTCAGCCGGAATCTCTTCCGATCCGAACTCTTGTAAACAGGTGGGCTTTGCTTTCGAAGAGGTCGACGTGCTCTGCCAATCCGATCCGAGTAAGCGGAGAGGTGACGAGACAGTTCTCACCTACCCGGACAGGTGGCCACATTTGGGTGGCTGAAAACGCCTCGGAACTCGGAGAGCCGTCATCATCAGTGAGGTGACGCCTCGTTCTGCGTGCACCCAAATCAGATTTTTGAATTGTCCACGTGGCACGATCCGGTGTTGGGCGCCAAAACGAACGTGCGGCTGAGATTTCTTCTGGGTCCGAGTATATATGCCTTCTGGCCTTCTCTCTCTCCTCACTTTTGCGTTTCTGAAGAACTTCCACTCTCAGCTCTCTCTCGTTCTCAGCTCTCTNGTTCTCAGCTCTCTCCTCTTTCGTTTCTGGCGAATCCTTCTCACTTCCGAGGATTTCTGTAAAGTTCGAGCACTTCTCTTCGCAAGGTGCGCATTTGTCTGGCGATCACACCCTCAAAGTCTCTGCAAGGTTTCAAGTACTTTTCTTCAATCTTAGCTCGTGAGGCGCGCAATCGAGTGGAGAGTCTAGCGTCGAAGTTTCGAAGAAATCTGGTAAGCCTTTCTTCGATTTTTCTTTATTTTTCTGCTTTCGGTTTTTCTGGTTGTGTTCTTCGTGTTCTTCGCGAAGAATGCTTTTTCGATCCAAAGGTTGAAGGTCTTCAGTGTTTAGAGTGTTTTTAGCTATGTCTTCCGAATCAAGTGCTCGGCTCGGATCCGGGAACGCCTTCGAGGGTGACAGTGACATCGATCCGAGCCGAACGGAATCGATGAGATTAGACTTACACCAGCTCGACCGGGACCTCGACAACATGGGTGAAGTTGAGAGTCGGCCCGGTCAAATAAGGATGCCCGTTCACGGCTCGGATTCCGAACACGAAGAGGATGGAGCTGAATCAGAACGTGAAGGCTCGGTAGAGCGAGAAGAAGGTGAGGCCGAACCCGAACTTGAGGGTTCTGCAGAGCGAGAAGAAGACGAGGCCGAAGAGGAAAATACCGAGCCGAGAGGCGACTTGAGGGTTCAGAGGGAATCCGAGGAAGGGGAACAAGCTAAGGCCTCCACTTCGGCTCGGACAGTAGTAGGGTCGCCGATCGACCCTGATTACTACGAGGATAGGCCATGGAAGGCTGATCAGATCCCCAATGAGCTGGAGGAGTGGGAACTAGAGGATATCAGGATAAGATACAAGTTCCCAGCATCCGTGACGGTTCGGCTTCCGAAGGATGGCGAGAAGCCGAGCCGACCGCCTAAGGGATGGGTGACCATGTACCCGGAAATGTTTGAGAATGGCGTTCGGCTGCCACTTCATCCCTTCCTCCAAAACTGTCTGAGTCTGATCGGCGCGGCACCACATCAACTAAATCCGAACACCTACAGGTTCATCATCTCGATGCATATCCTGTGGCATACGGTGTTCGAGACCGAGCCGCACACGGACTTCCTCACGGGGATATACGGGCTCAGGTCGAAGCCTTCTGAGCTCGGCTTCTACCACCTCCGAGCTTGGAGGGGTCATTTTCTGGGCGGTAACCCTTCATGCCAGAAGTCGTGGAAGTTGAAATACTTCTTCGTGAAGGGTGACTGGGAAGCCGAGCCGAACGTAGAGTTGGTCGCTCGAATCCCCAGAGCATTTAGGATCCCAGGTAGAAGACGATCACAGTAATCCGATCCGAAGGTGGCTTTCATTTATTTTTGCGCCGGTCTCTAACTCGTTCGTTTTCCTTGCAGCCCCCTAGACCAAGTGTAAATTGCGCAAGAAGTTCGAGGAGGACCTCGAGCAACTGAGAGCTCTTCCAACCGGCCAGCTGTCCACCGCTTATCTTCTCGATCGCGATCGGATCGGACTCAGCGGCATTTCCTTCTACGCTCCGAGACGAGACAGACGTTCGGAGAAGATGGACAAAGCTGACTTCGAAGAGAGGCTGAGGAGGAAGGCGGCGAAGGCGACCGGGCAGCCATCAGGGGCCCCCCGGGATTCTGCGCCGAGGCAACCTCCCCCGAGGACGGTCCCCCGGCGTACACCCCCCAACTCGCCTATTCGCCCGGATAGGGCGGGGGGTGAGAAACGAGTCCCCGAGCCGAACGAGGGCTCGGGTTCTTCGCCGAAGAGGGCGAAGACCCAGCAGAGGGAAAAGACCCCTCTAGCCTCCTCTTCCGAGCCGAACGTACGCAGGGTCGAGATCGACCCGGTGCTGGAGCCTCTCGTCATCGAGATGAAGGAGGTTCTGACCCCTGAGAACGTGCAGGGGCTCTGGCCCGGTGGTAAACGACTCTCCGCCCAGGCTATGGCGGCAGCCACCTCTCGGCAAGCAATGTTGATAAGAGTTCCTCTTTTTCATTCGGATCCGAGCCGAACACCGCCTTTAAGTGTGATAATTGTCGCTAACTCTTTCGTCTTTGCAGCTTGTCCAGAGGAGCTTAGAGACGGCCCAGCGGGTATCTATGCTGGAGGACCAGATGAAGCTCGTCCGTGAAAGGTCGGCCACTGTCAAGGAGCAGCTTGTCCGAGCCGAGGACAAGCTAAAGACGGCCGAGCGGTTCGCGAAGGAGGAGCATGACCGCGCTTCTGCTCTTGAGACTCAGCTGCAATCGGCTCGGAAGGATGTTGCTCGGCTGAGACGGGATCTCGACAAGACCCAACAGGACCATAAGGACATGGCTCAGTTCGCCCACGAGCTACAAGAAGACATGGAGAAGGCTGAGAAGAGGGCGGCTGAGTCGTGGCACGCGGCTCGGAAAGCGGAGGATGCTCTTTCTGATGCCAGGCTTGCAGGGTACAAGCAGCTGCTTGCCGTGGTCCAGAAGAAGAGGCCCGACTGGGACCTGACCTTCGTTGTCGATTCTGACGACGAGGAAACTGGTAAGTCGGCCTCCGAGCCAAGGACAAAGGACACTCCGAGCCGAGCCGAGGGTGAAGTGCCACCGACCGAAGAGGTCCTTGGGGTCGAGGCGACTGTCGAGTCGGCCGCTACTGAAGCCGAGCCGAACGTGGATGGCGTCACTTTTGCCATCCCTTTGGAGCAAGTGCCGCCTACTCCTTGACTGCAGCGTCTGCTTTTTATTTTCTATTTAGGGATAGTTATTTTTTGTTTCCGAGCCGAAATGTGGCTCGGAATCCGAACTTTGTTAAAACAATTTAAACTTTTCAATACAAGTGTTATTTTGTTCGGAATTCGAAACCTTGTACCGTTATGACTAATTTTTGCTTTTATACAAGTGTATGTATGTTCAAAACAACATCTTAAAGACCTTTGGGGTCTGTGTATCCGCCGAACACACGTTCGAGCGGTTATCTGTCCGAGAGGCATGAGGGTCGGCAATGATCGTTTGGCTCGGACAAGTAAAAATTTTTTAAAGACCTTTGGGGTCTGTCTATCCGTCGAACGCCTGTTCGAGCGGATATTTGTCCGAGAGGCATGAGGATCGGCGATGATCAATCGGCTCGGATAAGTAAAAAATTTTTTAAAGACCTTTGGGGTCTGTCTATCCGTCGAACGCCTGTTCGAGCGGATATTTGTCCGAGAGGCATGAGGATCGGCGATGATCACTCGGCTCGGCTAAGTAAAAAATTTTTTAAAGACCTTTGGAGTCTGTCTATCCGTCGAACGCCTGTTCGAGCAGATATTTGTCCGAGAGGCATGAGGATCGGCGATGATCACTCGGCTCGGATAAGTAAAAATTTTTTTAAAAGACCTTTGGGGTCTGTTTTGGGGGTAGAAGTCCCCTAATTTTCGAGCTCGGAATCATCGGTTCGGCTCGGAAATTATGTGACGAGCTGCTTTACACTTGGAAGAAAACTTTTGTCAAAGAATTCTTGCTTTTCTATTCATCATGGTTATATCGAGCTGGACAGTCCCCGGCTTCGATCTGTACACAATCATTAGTAGTAAAGCCGTAAGTGCTGGGCATGCCAGTTGAATTTTAGGGGCTTGCCGCTAAGTTCCGCCAGGCTATAGGTCCCAGGCCGGACCGCTTTGAGGATGCGGTACGGTCCTTCCCAATTGGGGTCGAACGCGTCTTTTTTGACCTCCAATGGGTTACGCTTCAAAACTAAGTCCCCAGGCTGAAAATTTCGCGGCCGGACCCTCTTGTTATAGTGCATGGCCACACCCTTCTGATAGTTGGCACGATACAAGCTGGCTTGTTCCCTTCGTTCGCTTATCAAATCTAAGCTGAGTCGTAGGCGTTCATCGTTGAGCTCGGCGTCATACGTGTCTGATCGGAGCGAAGATACACCCATCTCGACCGGTGCAACCGCGTCTTCTCCAAAGGCAAGTGAGAATGGTGTTTCCTTAGTGGACGTGCGGTGAGTGGTCCGGTACGACCAAAGGACTTCAGGCAACTTGTCAGGCCATTCACCTTTGGCTGGGCCAAGTTTTGACTTCAACGTCCGTTTGATGATCTTATTCACAGCCTCCACTTGTCCGTTCGCCTGAGGATGGTAGACTGAGGCGAAGCGTAGGTCGATGTTAAGTCCAGAGCAGAAGGACTTAAACTCGTTGCAATTGAACTGCTTGCCATTGTCAGTGATGAGTGTATGTGGGACACCGAACCGACAAATGATGTTATTCCAGACGAAATCCACCATCTTTTCGGCCTTGGTGCTTCGTAGTGGTTCAGCTTCGGCCCATTTAGTGAAGTAGTCGACCGCCACTACGGCCATCTGAACCTTGCCTGCGGCCATGGGCATAGGTCCAATCAGATCGATCCCCCATTGTGCGAACGGCCATGGATTGGGCACGGTGGTTAACAATTCGGGCGGCTGATGAGGTACTGTGGCTAGCCGTTGACACTTATCGCACGCACGTGCGAACTTGAGAGCGTGTTGGCGTAGAGTTGGCCAGAAGTAACCCTGCCTGGTTACTTTGTAGGCCAGTGTCCGACCGCTAGAATGATTGCACAGACGCCTAGGTGGACTTCCCTCAGCACCTCATGCCCTTCAGCTGCGGTTATGCATCGCAGATATGGCAGAGAAAAACTCCGCTTGTAGAGTCTGCCGTTGATGATGCTGAACCGAGCTGATCGGAGCCGAACGAGCCGTGCCTCCTCTTTGGCCGACGGGAGGGTCCCGGCGAACAGATAGTCGAAGATTGGGGTCATCCACGTCTGTTCTGCCGTTGATGATGCTGAACCGAGCTGATCGGATCCGAACGAGCCGTGCCTCCTCTTTGGCCGACGGGAGGGTCCCGGCAAATAGATAGTCGAAGATTGGGGTCATCCACGTCTGTTCAGCGCCCGTTTGCATAATGTCTGCTTCTGGTTCGGCTATAGTGGGTCGACGTAGTACCTCTACAGGTACTTTCCGAGCCGAGCAGGACGTAGGAGCTGAGGCCAGCCGTGCCAATGCGTCCGCCCTCGAGTTTTCGCTCCTGGGTATTTGAGAGATATGATACTCATGGAATGTCCTCAGAAGAGCCTTGGCCCGTGCGAGATAGGCTGTCATGTTCTGATCACGAGCCTCATATTCATCGAGTATCTGATTGACGATGAGCTGGGAATCGCTGAAGATGTTTACCCTGGTAGCCCCCAACTCCCTGGCCAGGCGAAGGCCAGCGATCAGTGCTTCGTATTCGGCCTCATTGTTGGAGGCTCGGAAGTCGAAGTGCAAGGCATACTCGATTACAGCCTCATCTGGAGTGATGAGAACAAGGCCAGCCCCACTACCGGACCCGTTGGAGGAGCCGTCGACATAGAGAGTCCAGGTGAGGCCGTCAGTAACCGGGGGGATTGATCTGTCTGACCCAGATGGGATCGCGGCAATTTCTTCATGCGACGGAGGCAGCTCTCCGTCCGTGACAGTGAACTCGCATAAAAAGTCGGCCACGGCCTGACCTCTAACTGCCGTCCTTGGCCTATAGTGGATATCGAACTCTCCCAGTTCGACAGACCATTTGATGAGCCGACCGGAAGTTTCCGGCTTGGCCAGGATTTGGCGTAGCGGTTGGTCAGTCAGGACAGTGATGCTATGAGCTTGGAAATATGGCCGCAGTTTCCGAGCCGAATAGATTAGCGCCAGGGCTACTCGCTCGAACCGTGGATATCTGGTTTCAGCGCTGAGGAGTGCCCGGCTGACATAAAAAACGGGATGCTGCACCCCTGCCACCTCTCTGATCAGCACCGAGCTAAGGGCCGAGTCGGAGACTGACAGATAGATGTAGAGGTTTTCCCCTTCCTCCGGCTTGGATAAGATGGGAGGTTCTGCCATATGCCTTTTCAGACGTATGAACGCCCGTTCGCAGTCCGGGGTCCATTCGATGATCTTACCCGCCCCTTTCAAGGCTTTGAAAAAGGGGAGGCAACGGTCAGTAGACTTGGAGATAAACCGGTTGAGGGCCGCCACTCTTCCGGTAAGGCTTTGTATTTCCTTCCTCGTACGGGGGGATCGCATGTTGATGAGGGCCTGGATCTTCTCCGGATTAGCCTCGATCCCCCGCTGGCTGACCATATAGCCCAGGAATTTGCCCGACTCGACCCCAAATACGCATTTGGCGGGGTTAAGTCGCATCCTGTATTCCTTCAGCACGTTGAACATGTCCGCCAAGTCGTG
>QANT01006116.1:0-13280 GCA_003254885.1 Purshia tridentata | reverse complement strand
TAATCTTAGGAAAAATCATTGTATATTTAACCCAAAGTCAAATTAGAGCAAATTGGGGCCCACTTACTATTCAACCAATAAAAAAATCTAACAACTTCATTATTTCATCATTTCTAATAAAAAAGTTTTTACTAAATCAATAAAATATGTGGAATCATAAAATAATTTCTATAAAGACCATGGTAATTAAGAAAGAACAAGTATAATCTCACAAGATAAAGGTAATATCCACAATGGGAGGTAGTACGCATAATGTACAATGAGTGGTATTACCTACAACAAGAAGTACCTACAATGGATAGGACTTACGACTTTAGAGGAGGACCAATAAAAGAAAGAATTACATAATATAGTAAATATCAAGTAAGGTACTTGTGGGGACCAAGGACAATTTCTACATATGCTCAAGGGTGAATATGGGCAAACGGTAAAGATGAGGTAGCGCCAATATAACAAGGTGGTACCTACCATAAGCTCCTAATGCCTAAGGACCCCCCTCAATTAAACAAAAAGGCGAGCTACCTTCAACCAGGTAGTCGCCTACTTTAGGTGGTCCTGTCACTAAGGTACTATGGAGATTATCACCACCTACATATGACAAACAGACCTTACTCGAAGGCGCACAACCCAACTATGGACCTACCATGGTAAGTTCTGCATGAGAGGTGCTCCATCCGGTACGGATCACTACAAAAAAGAGTACCTCTATGTGACATAGAGCAGAGGACCTCCACAAACTTCACATAAAGCAAGGAAACAGACTCCTACTGCAATTGGACCTCTCCAATAACACAAACAGAGCTTGAATCCTTCCCAAATAAGGATTCAAGTATAGAAGTTCAATCCTATATGGATTATACTTCCCGGCGATTACAAGTTCAATGAACTTATAATCCTAAGGCCATGAGGATTAGCTCATCCTCTATATAAACGCTCTCACAATCTCATTCAAAGTTAAGTAATTCTAAGCTCTAAGCCCATTGCTTTGAGTCATTGATCGATCTTGTTTTCTAACTTGACCGTCGAAGAGCCATTGGCCGGCACCACACCGGTGCTCACTAACCTCCCGGAGGTCCGTTCTTGTTTTCAGGTAATTTTCCAAGTCTAACCTTTTGGAGAATTTGTGTTACAACACCTCCCTCAGTACGGACCAATACAAAGGAGTACCTCCACACATGTGTCGCGTGGAGCACTTCTACAAACTTTACATGTACGTAACAAGGAAATAGACTCCTACCACAATTTGTAACGACCCGTACTCCGTAAGGTAAAATTTTTTTTTTTAAATTTTAATTTGGTCTTTCGGGCCTAAAGTTGACTTTGGGTTCGAATAAGATTTGATGTTTGACCTTGGGTTCGTTAGGAAGGCCTCGGGCTTACGAGTTTATAGACATGCGGCATGTCCCATTTGGAGGGACGGTTTGAAAATTTTGTACGTGGCAAGGGACTCAAAAGTTGACTTTTTAAATTATAGGGTCCTTGGAGTAGACTTTGACGTGGTTAAGTAGAGCTCGACTCCACGAGTTCGTAGACACGAAGTATGCGTCAAACGGAGTTACGGTTTGTAAGTTATGGACGAGTGAAGTGAGTAGCAAAATCGTAAATTGGGTGACTTAGCCCTTAAAGATTCCAGATTTTTTTGGAATCTTCTCCCCCTTCTATTTCTTTCCCTCTCTTCCCCCTTAGCTCGCAGAACCCTTCCTTCTCACTTCCCCTGCGCGCAACACCCCTCCCCTCTTGTCCAGCTGCTTCTGACCAAAACCCAGCCACCAACAGACCTTCTCCCACCGACGCCAGCAGGCCGCGACCCCACGACGTCGACCACCAACCCCTGCGCGCGCTGCTGCTCGGAAAGAACACCACAAGCCGCCGCTTCTTCCAGTTTTTCCGGCCAGTTTCCTACGCCTTTTCTACCCGTTTTAGGTGGGTTTCCTCCCTCTTTCTTCCATCATTAAAATATCTTGGATTTGGGCTGCCAATTTGGATTAATTTAGACATGAGAAAATTTGAGATTTAAACCCCAAATTGGAAAATCTGTAATTTGTGGCTTGGGGTGCGAATTTGTGGTTGGATTAACTAATTTCCAACCTTAGGAAATCTTAATTTCGGTTTAGAACCTTGGGCTTCAAGGAAAAATTGAAGAAATTGGAAATTAGTGGATGAGGGCTTGGCTATTTCGGGTGGCTGCTCGAAAATTTGCGGGTTTGGCATGATTTAGTGATATTTTATCCAATTCCCACCATTTCGAAACTTAATTCGGAGTTTGGGTGGATAAATTTGAAGGAAAGGGGATAGAAATTGTGAAATTGGGGTTAAAAGCACCACTTTGTTTGGCGTTGAGGTTAATCCAACCCTTTTATCACGAAATTTAGGAATTATCGTTGATTTTAGATTTTACTAAGCGGGTTATTAGCTTGGGTTGTATAGAAAAGACCGAGGTTGACGAAACCCCAATTTATGGTTGTAGAGACTTTAAACGTGAGAACTAATGGCATATTTATCTTTTTCTTATAGCGACTACACCCGAGGTTGAGGGGGCGACCCAGCCAAGCAACGAGACTAGACTTCTTGACTGTGAGTGGACTTTGTCTTATTTAAAGTTTATTAAATTTTAGAGTCGAACTTTATTTTTCTTATGAGTTGCTTGGTCGTGAACCTCAATTATTGAAATTGATTTCGGGATCTTGAATGTTATTAAATGTGTTAGATGGATTAATATTTCTTATCAATTTATTTACGATTGAGGTTCTGTGAAAACAATTTAAAGTAAGGTTTCCTTGAACAATTATTGATTTCTTCGTAATTCTAAGAAAGTCTTTAAATGGAATTATACAATTTCGATGTAAATGAGTGAGAACGGTTGGTTTTGGATTTTATTCAGCACCCATTTAGTACCCGTTCTGTATATTGGAATTATATAGGTCTTTGGGACCCATCATGGCACACACATAGGCTTTGGGCCGTGTGTTGGGATGCTTTGCCCTTTGGGGGTGGCCCTGCATGTGTATGATAGATCACGACTCTGCACATGTACGGCAGGTTATCGCCCTGCATGCATACGGCAGGCTATGAGCCCTGCGCATCTACGGCAGACTACACGAGTAAATTGGGAGTGAATAAAGTATTTGATTTAAACCTTAAGATTTTACTTATGCGGGGAAAACCTTGTTGTTTTGCATGATTAAATTTCCGCTCTTTTAAAACGAGTAATTGCAAAGTATATTTACTAGCTATTGTAAATGATTGATAAAGGAAATTATTAAATCCGTTTTAAAAACTGGGGGTTTTCATGGAAGTTTGTGAGGTCCTTGTGTAAATCTTTCGGTTAATTGTAAAAGTTTATTTTATTTTGTCCACTCATTGGGTTGTCTCATTTTTTCCTTTCTGTTGCCTTTTTTTTTTAAATTTCCCCCAGATACTGCGGTGGTGCGGTCGAGCAGTGATATGTCGGGGATACCCTAGATATTTTTGAAACCTTGTAAATTCTCTTCTGTTGTTCTTAATTAGTTATACTACTTAAGGTGATAGACTGTAATGATGTATATAACACTTTTAGTAGTAAACGTTACCTTGGTTTCTTTTTATTATTATTTCGGGTCGGAGACCCTTGCTTGTGGTAGAGGAGCTGGCTTAGAAGTGCGTTTCACAGGTTTTCTAAGTAAGGGTTAGTCCAATTTTAAGGGAGGTTCTGCCGAATTTTCGGTAGGATTTTCTTTGATATTGGATTCCCGCAGGGCCACTCCGAGTTCCAGGGTGGAATTCGGGGAGGGTCCTGTCACAATTGGACTTCTCCAATAACACGAATTGAGCTTGAATCCTCCCCAAATAAGGATTCAATCATAGAAGTTCAATCTGATATGGATTATTCTTTTTGGTGATTACAAGTTCAATGAAATTACAATTCTAAGGCCATGAGGATTAGCTCATCTCTATATAAACGCTCTCATAACACCATTCGAAGATAAGTAATTCTAAGCTCTAAGTCCACTACTTTGAGTCATTGATCGATCTTGTTTACTAACTTAACCATTGGTGCTCTCTAACCTTCTGGAGGTCCGTTCATGTTTATGATTTTCCAAGTCTAGCCTTTTGAAGAATTTTGTTACAACAATTAGTGCTTTCATTGAGAGGAAAGTCAAGAACTTCTCGTTTCGGACCTTGCTTTTTGAATTTTTTGTGGACCATTTCTCCCCAAGATTATGACGGAAGAAGTGATCAGGGATGCTATACTAATAGGCATCTTATAGCGTCTGTAATCATGGACCATAGCAATCAACGGGCCGATGCTGGCAATGATCACGTAGAGGTCCATACCACAGATGAGAATAACTAAGGGGCTCGTCATCAGCAACTTGATGAATATCAGGTGGCCTTTCGTTGCATGGAGGACCAAACCCACATGGACATAGGCGTTCTGAGGACAAAAGTGCAAAGGATGAGTGAAGCACTGAAGGTTGACCTCCGCCAATCCTACAAAAGGACCTTGCGTCGAACCCACAAGTGGCGTAGAAAAAGCGTCATAAGGGGTGAAGGTGGAAGAACCCTACTCATGCAACAAGAGAAGCAAAAGGAAAAGATAGGGGGAACTTGCATACCATTCCCCTGATTCTTTTTCACGTGATATTTTCTGAACATCTATTAGTCGTCCTAGGGGTAAGAGCCTCCCAAACACAAGGCCTATTTTAAGAAAGATAATCCCAACATCCTAACTTGATACCGCCCATTCGCGAAGTACTTTTTTGAATCCCTAGCGTGTTGAATGAAGGATCTTCGTGTTAAGGACCACAACTAAATCAAGGAGGTGGTGGAACTAAACTACCCTTTACCCCTCACTCACCACCTCGAGATTCAAAGTCCTACTCGTCTTATGCTTCAAGTGGACCTTTAAGGAATTCGCGGCGCTCCGGAAGTCTTGTTAGCCAAAATGCAATAAAAAGAATACTTAACCAATGAATGGAACAACTACGCATTGGTTAGAAAGACCTTCATGAGGCTTGGCTAAAGAGCGAAATAATTTGCGTGAACGATTCCCCCCTCACGAACCACCTCCTCCGAGTTCAACCTCCATAGCACTTTACAATGCTAAGGTTCAAGTGTTTCAAAGGAGACTCGAACCCCATGAATCATGTAAGGATGTATTGAAATTTGATGGCACCTTATAACAACAACGATGATTGGATGTGCCCAATGTTCTCTTCAAGTTTGGAAGGGTCCGCTCTAACATGGTACTATTCCTACCACCTTACTCTATAACCAATTTCATCGTCTTGTGTTCCTCTTGTGTGAAGCACTATGATGCCTATTAAAATATTGAAAAGGGTACAAACCATCTTTTTATCTTGAAAAAGGAAAAGGACGAGTCACTTCACGACTTCGTCAAACGCTTTAAATTCCATGTAGCAAATATCGACAAGTGTGATGCAAATATGGGAGACATAGCCTTTCGACAACCTCTCCCAGTGGACTCTGCTTTGTATGGGTCCTTGATAAAGAAACGAGTATTAATGCTCACACAAACTTTGACGATGGCTGAAAGTATATCCAATAGGATGATGAACGACAAGGGTCCTCATCTAAACGTCGTAGGATGTGAGTCTCGCTCAAAATAATTTAAGGTACGGGTATTCACCCAAACAAGTCAAAATATGGGTCATCACCCAAGTAATGTCAATGAATTATCACCCAACCAAAGCACAAAACATAGGTCATTCTTTATAAACAATATGAAAATTGGGCTTTCTTTTAAATAATAAAGGTTTTCACCTAGGCGCTGACGAATGGAAGTCCATAGCAAAAAGATCATCACTTTAGCAGAATGGTCCTTACCTTAGGGGTAGGGACTTTATGGCAACATGGTGGTCTTCATTTTGGCGTTACGAACAATGAAGCTATAAAACAACAACAAAGATTAAAGATAAGGCTATCAACCAAAATAATCCTCACCAAAGGATGACACAAGGTCTAGGACATATACTTTAGGCTAGTATCATTAAGTTGTAATGTGTGCTTCATAAAATTAGTATTAAGTGGAGGTACATCACTCTACATGAATGTAACATGAGCCATAACCCATACTACAAATTGTAACATAACTCTGGCCATTCAATTCAATGTGTCACCGTTTACTTTAACTATATTGCATTTGGTTATAACCTATGAGAAAAATTGTGTTGTAATGTTATAATTAGCACTTACTTGTAAACCCAAGTGGGGCAAGAGAAGGCTAGTTGGATTCTACAAATTTCATGGTACCATGGCACCTAAGTCCATACTACAATTTAAAGGTCAAGGTCTTGCAGGTTATAAGCCTTAATAACTTAAAGACCTTCTACCAAATGAGCATCCCAAAGGCAGTAAGTCTACTTGAGACATTCACTCTCTTTTAAGTACCTCACTCGGGAGCAAAGTTTTGACTATCAGTCTCAAAACATTAAAGCAAAGACCTATGGTAAATGACCTCTAGTTTAATAACAAAAGCTTCACATAATTTTTTGCTAAAAAAAAAGGGAAATTGCTTGAAATAGACCAAAAAAAGGTTAAAAAGACTTTTTTAGACTATACAAAAAAATTAAGACTTTTTTAGCTTTTTGGGTCAAATTTGGACAAATATGCCCTCACCATTCCGTAACTAACCCACGCAACCCCGTTAGCTTCCTCTAACCTTTAGTAACCTCCCATTCCAGTCAACTTCCATAAGCATAACTTTCATTGTTTGACCTTGCCAGCACGTTGTACGAACCAAAGGCTAGACAAAGAGAGAAATAGTGACGAGGAAGAGGTAGCTGGACAATAAAACCGAGCATCCCAGACGTTCGCCGTATCCTGTGTGCCAGAACTCCATCGCTAGTGGAAGGCAGCCATACACACAAGTGGGTCATTGCTGATTTTTGGCGAGAATGTCAGATTTTTGAACTTTGTTGTTGCAGTTGTTGTTGCATTTAAGTTCAGGTTTTAGGTTGGGAGAATGGTTGTTTTGTGGAGAGTTCACTAGGACTCTTATGGCTTGCTTGGAACGAATATGGGGGGGTGAGCTGAGAGCACCAAAAGCAAGAAAGAAACAGGAATTAATGGAATATGAAGAAGGGTAAGGGGGCTTTTGGTGGGATCATTGCTGGGTTTTGATCTTTGGGGATATTTGAAGATAACTTCGACCTAATCAAAATAGCATATGCAACACTGCCGTTACCTTGAAATGCCATGTTTGTATGGAAATTTAGGAATAGAGATTATTATTATAAAGCTCCTACTTTACCAGCATAAGTGTTTAGGGCAAAATAAACTCCAAAGATTTGAGTATCCATATAACCCCCCTCTGTGCTCTCTGTTGCATTTGGGGGTTTTTTTTTTGTTTGAGAAGTTGGTGTTTAACTTACAAAAGCTAAAAAAACAGGTTTTGTGTTTGGCATCATATTTGCAAATGGGATTAGACTTAGCAGGATATACAAATATCTTCTTTTCTTGTACAATCTATCAATTAGTCTGAGAATTATACAAATATGCAATTATGGTTAAAGACATATATGCAAAAGATGCAAGATAGGTTTCTCAATGATTGTTCTTGCATTTGAAATTGATATTGTGCAATACAACTTATGGCAGTATGTATTCACCCAAAAAAGTCAAAATATGGGTCATCATGCAAGTAATGACAATGGATTATCACCCAACCAAAGCACAAAACATAGGTCAATCTTTATAAAAAATATGAAAATTAGGCCTTCTTAAAAATAATAAAGGTTTTCACCTAGGCCCTAAAGAATGAAAGTCCATAGCAAAAAGGTCATCACTTTAGCAGAATGGTCCTTACATTGGTGGAACGGTCCTTACCTTAGGAGTAGGGACTTTATGGCAACATGGTAGTCTTTATTTCGGCGTTACGAACAATAAAGCTATAAAACAACAATAAAGATTAAAGAGAAGGCTATCAACCAAAATAGTCCTCACCAAAGGATGACACAAGGTCTAGGACATATACTCTAGGCTAGTACCATCAAGTTGTAATGTGTACTTCGTAAAATTAATATTAAGCGGAGGTACATCACTCTACATGAATGTAACATGGGCCATAACCCATACTACAAAATGTAACATAACTCTAGCCATTTAATTCAATGTGTCACCGTTTACTTTAACTATATTGCATTTGGTCATAACTTATGAGAAAAATTATGTTGTAACGTTACAATTAGCACTTACTTGTAAACCCAAGTGGGGCAAGAGAAGACTAGTTGGACTCTACAAATTTCATGGTACCATGGCACCTAAGTCCATACTACAATTTAAAGGTTAAGATCTTGCGGGTTATAAGCCTCAATAACTTAAAGATCTTCTACCAAATGAGCATCCCAAAGGCAGTAAGTCTATTTGGGACATCCACCCTCTTTTAAGTACCTCACCAGGGGGCAAAGCTTTGACTATCAGTCCCAAACCATTAAGACAAAGACCTATGGTAAATGACCTCTAGATTAATAACAAAAGCTACACATAACTTTTGGCTAAAAAAAAAAAAAAAAGCTACACATAATTGATTTCTTAGACTTTAGGTCCGTAAAATGAATGGGGGCAACTAAGAGAAATACTTCAAAGTTGAAGTACCTAGCTCATGCCTAAGTTTAAGGTACGAGTTATCTCCCAAAGTTGAAATACCTAACTTGTGTGGTACCCCTTGCACGTAAGTCGAGGTACTACATGCATATAAAATTAAGATACTCGTTAAAATCGAAAGCTCGTCGTGGTACTACTTTTGCATAACTTTAAGGTACTTCTTGAATATCATGGTACTAACCAAAATCAAGGTACTTGCCAAAATCGCAAGGTCCTACCCAAAGTCTTGGCACATCAAAGTCTTAAGTGGAAGCAGCATACTTCTTACACATTAAGAACTCAAGTCATCCTCAAATACAGACCAACACATGTAGATTGCCAAGAGTAGGCACATTTTTGCTTCATTACTTAGAAGTACCTATCACATTGTGGAATGAGGTCACATGATGGACCTATTGTACTCAACACACAAAGGAAGTCACGGATCTAAGGAGGTAGTAGCGCATAAACAAAGTACTTTGCAAGGCCCAAAAAAAAAACAAAACAAGGTCCAACACCTTTAAATTCATATACATACTCATGTGCACGTGGAACTACCTATTGGGCGTGAGTGTAAAGAAAGCTGATGCATAATCAAGTACCCAAGGCACTTTGAAGGTCCTAGTTAAAATGCATCACTTTTCAAAATCTTCAAGGTATACATTTTGGGGGCAATTAAGGAAGAACAAGTATAATTTGGGTAGTACTGACAAAAGAAAATAGTGCCTACAATGTGAGGTAGTACCTATATAGGTAGAAGTACTCACAACGATGATGGACCTACACCCTAGTTAAGAAAATTACCATTAAAAGAAGAAATTACTTTATATGGTAAATTTCAAGTAAGGTGCTTACCTAGAAAGGTATTCAACTACTGTAAGGGTACACCTTCACCTAGATATAAATAAAGGAGATACTCAAGGGTGTTACACCCACTACAGGACCTAATAAAGTAAGCTTTACATGGGAAGTACCTTATCCAGTATGGACCTTTACAAAGAAGAGTACCTTCGCATGGGCAACATGCTAAGGACCTCCAAGATGGAATCACCAAGCAAGGCAGTCACTAAGAAAGGTTGTCACCATTAAGCCGTTATGAGGACCTTCATTAATCTAAGGAAGAAGGAGGCAAAAGTTCTTGAAAGAGAAGGTTTAATCTGCATAGGTAAGTTGAAAGAATTAGGACAAGTAAAAGAGAAAAAGAATAAATAAGGTGGAAATAAGGGGGAGTACCTCTCATATAGTCATACTTCATAAGGTTCCACAATAGAAAGGTAGAGTACCTACCAAATTTTAGGAAAGTACAATCAATTGCATTTCAAGGAGCCGCGTGGATCTTATTGGATAGTCGCCCAATATCGTGCCTCTAGAAACTTTTCATAGGCTCTTCACCTTCGAAGTTAGCAAAGGACCAATACGAGCCCGAGGGTACCCATACCAAAAAGTACCCACGTTACAAAAATAAGGCAAGGTACTTCCCAAATTTTGCAAAGAGGTTCACACAGAGAAGTACCTCTCCCATTTTACGTTGAAGTATTTGCAGGTCCTCATCCAATGCTTCAAAGATGAGGGACTCAGTGCACGAAACTTTCCAAGAGTACCTCAAACTCCCAAAGTGTATAGAGCTTCAAAAAAAAAAAAGGGAACTCTTTTGCTTGTTTCTCATGGGCAATCACCCAACAAAAATGGGTACCAAACACAACCATAAATCACAAGGTCCTTAACCTTCAAGTTTAGCAAGAAACTAATGCTAATACAAGAGTACCCTATTGGTATTAAAAAAAAATGGAAATGTCATTGCTATGTGCCAGAAGGTCCTTACTAAAATGCATCTCTCCTCGAAAGTCTCCAAGGAATACATTTTGGGGGCAATTGTGGGGACCAAGGATAATTTCTATATATGCCCAAGGGCAGTATGGACAAATGGTAAAGTTACGGCAGTACCAATACATCGAGATAGTACTTACCATGGACATCGAAGTACCTACTCCTTACTTAAACGAAATAATGAACTACTTGCACTAGGTAGTAGCTTGGCAAGGAAGTCAACCAACATGGTAGCCCCCTGCCATTAAGGCGTTATAGAGGTAACTACTACCTACATATGGAAAGTACCTCTCTCGATACAGACCATTACAAAAAAGGATTACCTCTACACAAGCATCACGTGGAGGACCTCCACAAACTTCACATGTAACAAGGAAATAGATCCTACCACAATTGGACCTCTCCAATAACACGAATTGAGCTTGAATCCTCCCCAAATAAAGATTCAAGCATAGAAGTTCAATTTGATATGGATTATACTTCTCGGTAATTACAAGTTCAATGAACTTACAATTCTAAGGCCATGAGGATTAGCTCATCTTTTATATAAGCACTCTCATAACACCATTTAAAGGTAAGTAATTCTAAACTTTAAGCCCACTACTTTGAGTTGTTGATCAATTTTGTTTATTAACTTAATCGTTGGAGAGTCGTTGGCCGGCGCCGCACTAGTGCCCTCTAACCTCCTAGAGATCCGTTTGTGTTTGCATAATCATTGATTTTCTAAGGCTAGCCCTTTGGAGATTTCATGTTACAACATGTAACCTTTTGTGATTTTCAAGTTTACTATTGTCAATATTGTTTTGAAAGCAAGTTATAGATTGGTGAAACAAATAATTGCTGTAAGAGAGAGTTTTATCATTGTGACTTGTTTGATTGTGTTCAATCAAAATGGGACCAAGAAAACGATTTGATGAGAATAATAAGAGGGTGCAATATGGACGTGGTGCTTTGCAGCTTTCATGCAATTTATAATTTTATTATTTTGTTGTTGTTATAAATGATAAGTGACACGCGATTTCTTTCATGTTGGCCATTTTTGTTTACATACACCGAAATTTAATGTAATTGATTCGACATCTGTTCATAACGTATATTTTTTTTTCAATTTATTAGATTGTAATTCTTCAGAGAGCTAGTTTTTTAGTATAAACCTGATGAATATTTGAGGTTTAACTTAGTCCTTTGACTATGCAGCCATGTCAGCATCCAATAATTTAATAAATTACACATTAGCCTATCTTATTATTATTATCTTTATTATTGATTGTTCAAATAAAAATCCCTTAATTTATTCAATAATATTTTTTCATTTTTTCTCTTCCTAATATGTGTTTTTGAGGATTAAATTTATCATCCATATTTTTAGACCTTCATTTATGAAGATAATTAATCTCATTCAAAATTAAAAATAAACTTGCATTTATTTATTTTGTTTACTATCTCTCTCTTTCTCTCTCTCTCCATCTTTGTATTTTTATTAATTTAAGCATTTTTTATATCTTTTCTTTAATTTAGATGCTTTCATTACTTTAGATATTTTCATTAAGTTAGATACTTTTTTGTGCAGGTATTTTTTATTATCAACAATGCTACACTTATTATTTTTTTATACCACAATTTTATACTATTTTATGTGGCAATCTACATGACATTCATATATTAGATACTAAAAAATTAAAAATAAAAACCCTAAAAATAAGGAAATATCCTGCCAGTACAATAATGACACATAAGATGGTACAATAAACATGGTATAAAAATATGGTAAAAATAACATTATTGTTTATTTATACTTCCTTTTGGATATTTTATGTAAGTACTTTATTTTAGGTAATTAATTTCCTTTAGGTAATTTTTGTGGGTATATTAACGTGGGTTTCTGGATCAAAGTGCCTATCAAAACTTAGTGGAGTTCTGCCTCAAACTTGCCAAAAAGGACTATGTCATAGTACTTACCTGGTATATCAACAAGATTTACAACCATCACATTTTCAATATTATTAATATCAACTCTTTCTTTATGCCACAGCATATCATAATCCTCAAGATTAAAAAGATCCACCATCTTGTTTGATATTAGTCCACCCTCTAATATAGGAAACCCTAGTGCCGGGAAACTTAGGTTTAGGTCCCGTATGAGAACAATATTTAGACTAAAGCCAGGAGTGCTTCAAAATTTAGATTCAAGTCCTTTATTTTCATAATCAACTGCTTTTATGCCACGTAAGTATTTTATTCCAAAATTACCCATATTATTATTTAAAATATTTTTAAATCTCATGAGATTTAAATCCCAAAATTTGTGGGATTTAAATCCCACAATTTAAGGGATTTAAAACCAAAATTTATGAGATTTAAATTTTACAAATCTCACAAATCATGAGATTTAAACCCTAAACTCAAAATTAATAACTAAAACCAATACCCTAATTCTCAAACTCGAAACATTTGTACCAATTTATAGACTCATACATTTCAATTGCATCAATAAGGGTTTTGGTACATTTTAAATGTACCATTGCATGTGTTGGTACATTTAAATCGTACCAATACACGTGTTGGTACATTTCAGTTCTACCGATGCACGAGTTGGTACATTCGGTTGTACCAAAAGCACCACACCATAACCATTATACCAAAACAAAATCATGGAAGCCAAACCCCAATAACACCATAACTATAAGAGCTAAAAACCCATGAGCCCGTATAGCTTCTACGGCATGATGTTGACCAAAGAGGTCTCTACCATTGGCTACCTTATCAAGGACTAGCCCTTCGTTGCTGCAAATGGCTTTGCTGCCGTAAGGAAGATGAAATTTAAATCATGTGTGTGCGAGAGAGAGAGAGAGAGAGAGAGAGAGAGAGAG
>QANT01006115.1:0-22745 GCA_003254885.1 Purshia tridentata | reverse complement strand
TACTACGTTTTAACATCTCAACAAAGCCCAAAGACGTATGGGCTATCACTCAACAAAGCCCAAGTTCATATATATATGTGTGTATATAATATTTTTAGCTTTAATTTTGTTTATTTTTTAAATTTCATGTTGCTAACTTAGTTTTTCAGTATTATATATTTTGTTTATTTTATTTTGACTAAATTATTTCAAAAGAATACTTTAATAAGAAAAAAAGATTTCAAAAAATAATACATGACTTCTAATACTCAATATGATTCCCGTTTATCTAACAGAACAAAGATAAGAAAGACAAATTCCACCCATCCTGCCTTGTTTTCATTCCTATAACTATAGTGGACCACTAAATTAGGAAAACTTAGAATCTACTACAGTTATCATTTATTATAAAATTAGAATGAATGACATTCTTGAAGTGGCTAGGTTTATTACAAAAGTTATATTTTGGCTTAAATATGATATTCTTTTGTTGGCTTAACATTTTTTTTTATAATTTTTTGTTTTGTTTATCATAACGAATATCATAATACAAAACCTGTAGAACAATTCTAACTCAACGGTCAAATTGAAAAAAACATGTGTAACTGAAAGCGAGAAACAATCGCTTCAAATTTATCCATCATAAATTGAATGCCCAAATGGCGTCGAGACATCTACTACAAAATTAGCTTAAAAAAATTGTTTTCCAAACAATTATAACTATTATTGTAGTCACATATCTCTCTTCAATATTTTAAAGTTCCAACAACTTGAATAATGGGTTAAAAACTTAAACCTTAAAAAATCAGAAAAACAAAAGTTATTTCCATACATTATACCTGAAAATTGCAGGGGTGGGTATTTTCACCGTAAAACCACGGGATCGAACCAAACAGTCCCTAAAAAAAGGGTAAAAAACCGTATTGACTTTTTTGGTCAAACACCGTTACAAGAATCGAACCAAACTGTCTTTAATAGGTGTAGGTGCCAGTTTTATACCTAATGAAACCAAGTCGAACCAAATCGCACTGTAATTATAATTTTATATATATATATATATAGTTTATATATGATTTTAAATTAAAAAGTGACCAAAAATATTATTTATGGTTTATTGTTTAATTTCTTTTAGACTTTTGTTTGGATTGGAATTTGAAAAGTAGAAACTATTAATTATTAAACACTATTAAACATATTTAAAATTTGAAATTTGGATTTTAGATTTTGTATTAGTGTATTACATGTACTTGTTACTTTTTTATTTGTTAGTATTTTATAATTTGGATTAAAAAATTGCTCAAAAACATATTTAGGCTAAAAACAGGCTCAAAAACATATCGAATTGTGTATAGGTCTAATTGTTCAACCGTAACACCGAACCAAACCGTAACCGTATAAGATTTGATTTGGTTTTCTTTTAATTTTTATTGCACCGGATCATACCGTTTATATATTTACAGTACGGTGCATAATTTCACACACATACCGTACCAAATCGCACCGTGCCGACCACTAAAAAAATTGGGCCCATTAAATAGAAAAGGGTCTAGAGACGGGTTTTGATATTCATTGGTACTTGAGACTTGAACAGTGTAGTAGCCACGCTGTCTCATCCATTCCCTATTTCTTCCTCCTCCTCACTTGGAGTCTCCTCACTTCCGCGCCAACCACAGCTCTGCGCCCCTCACCCGCCAGCCATCGCTACTCAGCTCAGCTCAGCTTAGCTCCGCTCAGCTCCGCCGAACTACTCTTTCTGTAATATCTATCTCCCTCGTTAGGGTTTCGCACTCTCAATTGTCAAATTTTACTCTATTTTCTGATTTATTTTTTGTTTTTTTGTTTTTTTTCGTTGCTCCATTATTAGGGTTCTTGGAGCATTGGGTTCGCGGTTCTTCGCATCGCATATCCGGTAATTTCATTTTTTCTCCTTTTCGGCTTTTTGGTTTAGATTCATATTCATAGCTTTGGTTTTTTACTTACTAATTGACATACTTGAGCCGCTAGTTTGGTGCTATTATCTTATCTTCTATCTTCATGTTTCTATTACTTCATTCCAGCTTCTGGGTTAATGCTAACTGCTTCCAAGTTCCATTCTTTTCGGCCAATGATGACACCCCACATATTTATATTTTAGTTTTTTTGTGTTTTACTTGCAAATGATTTATTTCAGACTCTATTTCCTCTTTTGCCACATTGTATATTCAATTACTACCTTCTTTACTGTTCTGTTTGTTTATTTCTTTACATCTTTCTTTTCCGGGTGGGTCGAATTGCACTAATATAACCTCTGAAGCCTTTAAATGGAATGCAATCTTACCTACTGTGGCCACCAATCTCAAGCATATACAAAAACTTTTTAATAAAAAATGATTTGTTTGAGATCATCTTCATAAGTTAGTAAAACCAAAATATGATAATATGGAGTTTTGTGTGTATTTGTTCGTGACAGAAGAGAAGAGACACCAACGAGGGCTTAGTCAAGTGGCTAGGCCCGTGGTTTGCTCCCTCGTGGTCTGAGGTTCAATTTCTCAAAGGTGCCTATCTAGCCATTTGTTAGATTTCCTGCCTCCCCAATATTGTAGGGTTTGGTGGGGATCCCATTTTAGAATCTGGGTTTGCCTGGGATTTCTGGTTATCAAAAAAAAAAAAAAGAAAGAAGTGAANTAGAATCTGGGTTTGCCTGGGATTTCTGGTTATCAAAAAAAAAAAAAAGAAAGAAGTGAAAAGAGACTCAAGAAAGCAGAAGGACAGATGTAGAGGAATTGATAGTCATTGATTTTGGCTGATTGAAGATTATATGTACAGTTGGGTTATTCTTTGGAGTTGGGCTATCATGAGCTGGTTAGGGCCCCTGAGTGTATTGCCCAAAGTCTTGAAGATGACAGAATTGGTCTTCTAAGGCCCAGTAGCGCAAGTTTGCTTGTTGTTACGCTTTGGCCCACCAAGTACCAAAAAAGAAGATTATATACCAAGTTTGAGATATAGTTGGGGACTAAGTAGTCTATTTATCATAAAATTTCAAGTTTAAGAATTTTATTCATAGTTTTCAGAAATAAGTAATACAATCAAATGGAGACCGGAGTGAATGCAAAACTATGAAGTTAGGACCACATGAAAGAAGGATAGGGAAACCCGGAAAGGGAAAAGGCGGTATTAATGAATGTAATCAAATAAGAGAGAGAGAGAGGGTGTAGCTTTAAAAACCTTGCTAAAATAGTAATATAATAATAACTAATGACGCATGATGCATTAAAATGCTTGTAATATAATACAAAGAGAGATGCTTACCCAAAAAAAAAATATACAAAGATGTGATAAGGGGGAAGAAATGCAGTGAGATAGAAGAGGCTCTGGAAGTGAGGACCTCTGGTAGGTTTCTCAACTAGTCATCCTTCAGTTCTATAAACTCTGGCTGCATGGTTGGTTTGTCATTTCTTATACAGTGTCTTCAAAAGCAAATTATTGATCTATCCTTTAATATGGGTCAGACCCCAATTTGCTTCAGCGTAACTCTTGAATATTCCTGATGCACTTGTGTGTTTCTGCTCAGTGCTCGCAGAAAGTTTGCTGAATGGCAATTATACCTTGTGGAAATACATGGGTTGCTCAATGGGGCATTCGTCCTCATGCTATGCTAAGGCCTCGCGCCATGAACAAGATACTCACATCCCAATGTTGGTAAGTTTTTGTTTACTAACATTTAACAGCCTTGTGAAATGTCATCCACTCCGCTTATGACGTTCTGAACATTTGTCTTATTTTAGACTAATATTTCAAATGAAAAAGCAGTACCCTTGATAATTCTTTCTATATTTCTATCTTTGTGTCTCTGGTTTTATTTGGTTGCCACTTTCAACTTAAAATGCATCCACTTAACATGCTACCAACAATTCATATTTTTAAGTATTAGTTTAAGCATCATTTTGAATGCAGTGTTCCAAGCAAGATTGGCTATTTGGGTGCACCAACTTCAAGCTTCTTCTCTCGAGATTCCATGCATGCTCTATACTGTGCAGGCTCATCTCAAACTTCACATCGCTGTAGGGGAGCAAGAATGACAGTTAGAGCAGATTCTGTGAGTTACATTGGTTTTACTTTTGCTTCCATGATTAAAGGGGCTTAATTGAATGAATGCTCATTCACTGTTTCACGATTAATATCAAGGCACTAACTTATTCTCACATCCAGGACTTCTATTCTGTTCTCGGGGTGTCAAGAAATGCCACTAAATCAGAAATTAAAAGCGGTATCTACACTTATAAATTTTATTTATTATTTTTTAAGTTATTGTTTTCTATTGTCTCTGTTACTTTTACATACTTCTGTTGTCTTCTATTGTATTTTTCAATGGTTTTATAACTCGTTACTTTTGTGGCTTTGAGATTCGAAAGGCCAAATCTCTACATCTGTTTATAGAGCAAAATGCTTCCATAATACGCTATTCTATTCTTATTGTTCCTTGGCCTTTCATGTTTGTGTCATTCTTTATTCACATGCAATGTATGGGCTTAAGTACATGAAGGAAATTTCTCTGTACATTGCATGTATGCAGTCCATCATGTTTCTCCATGTATTATTGTTTGGTATGGAAACAGGCATCTGAAACTGAATGGTGTATATCTTGGCCCCATATTTTGGATTTTAAGAAGTTAGAGTAAATATAATGATTTTGGCCCCACTGTATTTAATCATGATTGTTAAAATGTTACTAGTTGGATATTGACTATATCTATACATAGAGGCTTAATGATTTTGATAATCTCATGTCATTACTCGAGAGACCTTTTATAGCAGTTAATCTCATGATTGTTCTCTTGTGCGACTTTATTAATACTGTCTAAGTGAAGAAACAACCAATAGGTTTTTGTTGGAGGTAGGCAGAATTAGTTTCCTCAATTTGTCCCATCCTCTAATTGAAAGGGTTTCAATATAATTGACTTGATTTAATTCGGCTACACATCTTTAGCAGAAATACTACTTACTGTCTTATGATATATTACTTTGTTTTCTACACACTTTTTCCAACCACTGAATTTTGTTATGAGGTGAGAAAAAAATCATGTTGCTAGATTTGGTGCCTAAAAAGTTTTAAGAACAATACAATCTTCCCGCTAAGGCATGTGATATAGAGTTTTTGTGGGATTTCATTTCTTCTGGATGCATAAAGCATCCAGTGAGCCGTTTGTATGCTTGAAGGATTGAGTAAATTATGATGAGTGGCTTGGAGCATTATATAAATTATGATTTGTGCTTTTTTTTTGGTTATATTTTTTCCTTTTGTTGAATATAATTATTGTTCTCTAATTTCTCTTCCGTCTACTTTTCACTTTTCAGCTTATCGGAAGCTTGCAAGAAGTTATCATCCAGATGTAAACAAGTGAGTTGAGGCCACAAACTTAATTTTGATGTACTTATTTTGAAGTACTTATTTTGAAATTGCTTTAGGCTTTTAAGAACAACTAGTGCTCTTGCATTAAAAGTAGGCCTGGACAGCGAATAAACCTTTCATCCTTATAAGCAATGATTTTAAATGGCATGCGTGGTCTGAATTCTGATTTTGAAATGCTGAATCACTTTTGTGGTTTAGCCTTTTGTGGGTACCATAATCATTGTCTAAGTTGCCTCTATTGCTGGTGGGTGATGTAATGTCCATCTGGACATGGGAGCTGTGGCAGCTAAGATGCATTAGCAGTTATCTCTTCAAAAGATGCATTGGCATTTATTTGTCTTTCGTTATGTGGGGAAGCTAGTCTTTATCAGGTCTCTGATCCTTTTGCTAAAGTTAGCAGTAACAGTCTTCTATTTTTTCTCATGCACTAGCAAGTTCCAGATTTCATTAAAATATCCTAAATGAGAATCAAATGATTAAATTATTTGGTCTTGTAGAAACTTTGACTGGATTCACTTGAAATTGAGTTTACTTTTTGGTTCACTAGCCAACCAAGTTGTTTTTTCATCCAAGGCTGCCCCTTTTTTTTCTCTCAAAAAGTTTTTGGTCTTTGGTTTGGTCATCTACCAGCTTTCCCCGCATTTATGCATTTCTTCTGGAAAATGTACTAACTGCCTTTGAAGGATTATCTTTTTGGAGGAGCCGAATCTTCCTTAATATTTTTTATGCCTAGTCAACCCAGAATTCATTGAGCTTATGGTCTAATCAAACATTTATCCTAAATGCTAGGTTTAACTTTTGGCCGTTGGATATATCACTATTGGTTCATTTCATCTCCTCTTAACTGTTGAGAATGGGTGAAATTAAGAAAAAGTAGTTGGAGTGTTGGAGCATTGTTACCATCACCCATAAAAGCTATCTTTGAAGTGTTAACTGCCTCAAATGTCTCATTTAAAAGAAGGGGAAAACTGCAAGATTTGATTGAATTGTATCAATCTTAGTAAGAGTCTAGTTGGATTATGAAATTCTGAAAGTCTTGATTGGAAAATTAGATTTGAGAATTTTCATCCTTAATTTCAGTTGATTTTGGGACACTTCCATAAAAAATCTATCCAGTCAGACACGACAGAACTCTTGTCACCTAGGTTGGACACTCATTTGGCATAAGAATTCTTCTATCATTTATTTAAAGGGAAAACTTAAGTTGTTACGCATTGTTGTCAAGAAAGTTACACATGGTTATTTTAATGGTTTGATATATATCATTCTTTCTTGATCGGGCATTCTTTAAAATATAAATATATTTAATCTAAATATCAAATTATGTGCGTGCCTGCACAAACACACACTTAACTCCAAGAGATGATGCTCTCATTTTAAGAAAAATGCAGACGTCCTCCCTGGCCATCCCAAAATGCAGTTCAATGATTGGTACTGTCCATCTTTTAGGTTCCTCTTTAATGATCATTATTGCAAAAAATTAGCCAAATCGGAAATAGTTTGGTCATTTAAACTGTGAAAACACAGTCTATTTGATAAAACTTAAATGATGATGATGGTAATCAAATGGCTAAGTGATTTCCCATTTGGCTGATTTTTTGTGCAGGGATGATCATTGAAGGAGGGCATAAAACATGGACGGTTCTTATCAATGGACCGTAGTCCGTGGGCTGGGGTTAGGATGCCCCCATTTTTCTTTTTCTTTTTTAAAAATGAGGACATCATCACTTGAAGCTCCTCGATATATATATATAATACACACACACAAACACATACATGTATATTTGCATGTCCTGTGTCTGGATTCTTGGAAATTGATGTGTAGGCGACCTTCATCATCACTTGAAGCTCCTCGATATATATATATATATATATATATATATATATAATACACACACACAAACACATACATGTATATTTGCATGTCCTGTGTCTGGATTTTTGGAAATTGATGTGTAGGCGACCTTGTCTCAATATTGAGACTTACACTGTCCGTGTGTTCATAAATTATGGGAGTCGCCACATTAATTTCTCTTCATCTGTCATCATAGAAAAGATAGAAGTTAAAACTATTGTAGTAGATGTCTGGAGTCAGATCTTTCCTCTTACGAAGTTTGAAATATTTTTCCAGTGTATGTCTGTTTCTCATGTGGCAATATTTTCTATTCCATTGTAGTCTTTCCTTTATTTCCCGTTTGGCTTAGCATTAGTTATATCAATCTATTTGGTAACTGTTGCCTACTAATGTTGTGGGAGCTATAATTTTCTATGATGCAGAGAACCAGGGGCAGAAGAAAAATTCAAGGAAATTAGCAATGCTTATGAGGTAAAAGCATGGTTTTATAATTCATTATTGAGCTAGTGGCAGTTATAGAGCTGTTATCTTAATTATTTAATCTTTCAGGTCTTGTCTGATGATGATAAACGATCACTGTATGATAGATATGGAGAGGCTGGACTTAAAGGTGCTGGTATGGGTATGGGGGTAAGTAGCTCTCTGTTCATGATTGGGGAAATTTTTTTCTTCATTGTATCTCTACTTTCTCACAGTGGGATGAACTATATTATTTCAGGATTTCAGCAATCCTTTCGATCTGTTTGAGTCACTATTTGAGGGCATGAATAATGGAATGGGGGGAATGGGGGGAATGGGAGGAAGAGGCAGGAGTCGAGCGGTTGATGGCCAAGATGAATATTACAATCTTGTCCTGAATTTCAAGGAAGCAGTTTTTGGGGTTGAAAAAGAGATTGAAATAAGCCGATTGGAGAGCTGCGGGACTTGCAATGGTTCTGGTGCCAAACCAGGGACCAAGCCATCCAGATGCAGCACATGTGGTGGGCAAGGTCAGGTAGTCCAATCTGCAAGGACTCCGTTAGGTGTCTTCCAGCAGGTGATGACATGCTCTTCATGTGGTGGGACCGGGGAAACATCCACCCCTTGTAACACTTGCTCTGGGGATAGTCGGGTGAGGAGGACAAAGCGTATCAGTCTGAAAGTTCCAGCTGGTGTGGACTCCGGCAGCCGTTTAAGAGTCCGGAATGAGGGTAATGCTGGAAGGCGAGGTGGATCTCCCGGTGACCTGTTTGTCATTATAGAAGTTATCCCAGATCCTGTCCTCAAACGTGATGATACCAACATTTTGTACACCTGCAAGGTGTCCTATATTGATGCGATTTTGGGGACTACAATTAAGGTTCCAACAGTTGATGGCATGGTTGATTTGAAGATTCCAGCTGGTACCCAACCAAACACAACCCTTGTGATGGCAAAGAAAGGTGTTCCCCTTTTAAACAAAAGCAACATGAGAGGTGATCAGCTGGTCCGGGTGCAGGTCGAAATTCCAAAGAGATTGAGCACTGATGAGAGGAAGCTCGTTGAGGAACTTGCGAATCTGAGCAAGGGCAAGGCTGCAAGCAGGAGATAGTTGTCGTGGTCATTTTTGTTCCATCCATATCACTTACATTCTTCTTTGTTGGTGCATCTTTCTGGAACATTGATGCGTCATTGTGGAATTCACCAATTTTGAATCACTCGGACAGGGGGAGGGAATCATGTCTCATGTCTGTAGCCGTAGGTAAAATTATCTTGTGATAGTTGTCATTACAGAAGGTACTTAAACTATGTGCAAAATAAGTTATTAAGGAAAAAAAAATGCATTTTAACCTAATGCTTTATTGTTGCCTTATTCTTTGGGATTAAACAAAATTTATGTGATAACAGTTTTTCCATGTATTTGTTTTCTGGTTTTGATGATTGTGCCCATTATCGCAAGCAAAGCCAATAAAAACTGGGAGAATCAAAAGCATAAACTTTTTATTTATTTTTATAAAAATGTCTTACATTATTACGCAGACATTACATCCATGACATGGTTTCCCGTAGCTCATGTGCCCGATGCTCGACTGTCACAGAATTATTAGCAGTGCGGGAGAGCTTGGTTGGGAGTTGGGACTAGCCGCTAGCGTTACAATTTTTGAACTCAAAACCAAAACTAAATGAATAGGTTGACAGAACTCATATATGGTATTATGGCTGAGTTTTTTAATCGAAATACTGAAAAACGTAATGATATCATACCAGATTGGTATGGTATTTTTTCTTGAATTTTCAGTATCGGAATAATACCGTACTGTACCAAACCAATATAGTGACGATAATGGTATTTAACTAACCCTGATAATAGTAATGATAATGGTAATGAAAATAGTAACGATAATGATACCAGACCAATATAGTACTAATAACGATAACCGTACAGTGGCAATCTACCCAGTTTCAGAAAAAGAAAAAACACTGACCACTCGACACCAAAAACACGAAGTTTATTTGTCAAAAAGTTGACTTATTTGTCATTGCAATATTTTAAGTGAGTTTATTTATATTAAAGGCTATGAAATAGACTTAAAAAAATTTACTGTATAATTATTCTTTTAATAATTTGTAAGCATTGTGATTAAGTAGATTTTTATTTTATTATATAAGTGAAAAGTTTCATTTACAAATAAATCAAACTTCAATTATAAATTTTAATTCGTAATATTTGTGGGGATCAATTCAATACGATACATATAATAAATGAGTGGGATTACTGTTAAAATTGAATCATCCAATAATATTAATTAAACAAGTTTTACTAGAGTTGATTAATATTCGAGCATGTTAGGTAGTGCTTTTAAAACTATGAAAACCACTTTATCAATCGTACTGCTTTTAGTAGTATTTGACATAAATAATAAAAGGGTTAAAAACATTTTTAGCTCCTGTGTTTTACTTCGAAAATATATTTGGTCCCTGTAGTTACAAAATTCTACATTTAATTTTTGTGTTTTATGTTTTTTGCAATATGAGGACAATTTAACAAACTCAAAATTTTAATTTTTGTTTAAAAATCAAATTGAATGCTATATATATAATTTTTTGACATTTTTTAATAAAACTCACAAGTTAATTAGTTTTAATTTGAAAAAAAAATTTTATTTTGATTATAAAATGTCTTTAAATTGCAAACAATATAAAACACAAACACCAAATGCAAAATTTTAAAACCACATCCACCAATTTCACTTTTTGGGTAAAATACATGGACCAAAATTGTTTTTTTCCCATAATAAAAAGTTTTTAAGTAATTTTTTAAGAAGCACATGATAAGTGTCAAGTGGGCATCAACCAGTCCAAGCCGATGCTTTGACCGAAAAAACACTCGAAGCCAACCCAACCTGATAGAAGCCGGATTGCGTGCAGGTTCCGTTGTCCATCTCCCGATGGCACCCGAGCCGACCCGAGAGAGAGGGAGTGACAGAAAGAGACATAGAGAGAGTGTGGGTTTCTGCTGGGTGACTAAGGTGGGTGTGAATCAAAATCTCAGGCTTAATGGTTTTAGGAGATGAGTTGTTTTATTTATGACTCCCCAGAAGGGGCTAGTGGATTTTGGTGGAGAATAAGTTTGTAGTGGCACACCTACGTTATTGGAGGCTAGAGAATTTGCAGCAATTGGAATGGTGGTGGTGGTGGTGGTGGGTTTTGGTGGAGAGTAAATTTGTGGTGGTGGCACTATTTTATTAGAGGCTAGAGAACTTGGTACTGGGTACTGACGAAGTAGATGGGGCTATAGTGGCCTTGCTTTAGTGGCAGCGGCTGCCACTTTTTCCAACAAGAGAGAGGGAGAAGCCTTGTCAAGTGCTTCATCCAGATACTTCTTCAAAAAACATATGACAGGTGTTTCGTCCAGATACTTCTTCAGAAAGCACATGCAATGCTTTTGCAGAAAGCCTTTAGAAGTTTTATAAAAATTTGTATGTATTTCTAAAGCGTTACTTATAAGTGCTTCCTATAAAAGGAGTGCCAAGCCCTCGATACAAATATAAAACACATATTGCCGGTCGTTGAGACCTCAGATCGGTTTCATCAATTTATGGGGTAAAAGTGATGACATGAAAGTGGGCATTGATTTTAACAGACTCACCACATTGGTGAGTTTGATGGGTCGGTTGTCTCGGTTCAACATATTGAAGGGGTCTCAACATGCTTTTACTTGGGAGGGCAAGAACCCAGGTGTCCCTTCTAGTTCCTTCTAGCATCATCAGTCTTTACGGTATACTGTGAAAACTGGAAAGGAAAAGGTGACACAAAAAGCTTCCAACACAAGTAAACATGAATTTCAGTGATTCCAACACAGGCAATACTAATTATAAATGGAAAAATCAATAACCGAAGGTCGTGCTAATTACAATACAAAATCTGATTTCCTCAAGACAAAATATCCAATGCCGCAGAATATTAAATACTGCAGAATATCACAGTGACTACTTTAACTGCTACCCGAACAAACAGAGTGATGAACATAGATGATCAGTAGATGACCACACAAGACACTAGTAAACTTTCAAGATTTAGATGGCCCAAAACTAAATCAGAACTTGCGACTAGGCACACTGGAATCCCGCATCTCCCATGATGGTCTACTCTCCTTTGCCATATCATGCTTGATTGCCCGTTCTATCGGCTTAATGGCAAAGAAATACTATATAGGATGAGACAAAAATGAAAATAGATAATTAGTCCCTGCATAAATGGAGAAAAAACCATACACCTGGAATAAAAATTTAGAAGTTCACCTGGATTGCTAAAATCACAGGAATTAATAATTTCCCTCTGTCATTGGGGTTTGGCCCCTCAATCAACTTCTTGTCAACATAAATGGACTTGCTTCCACTCAAGATGACTTCTGTGATTGTTTGAACCAAATGAGGTATCCAAGCAGTTCCATTTGGAAGAACCTATTACCGAAAAACAGCCAAAAAAAATGAAATCACATTTATAATAACTGCGGTCAGGGCAATGACTATAAGCATAACATAAAGAAAATAGCTAACCTTCTCATCACTTTCATTCTTGTTACATCTCCCACTGTTCTCAACCAAAACAACAGGGATGGCAGAACCCTAAGAGAATAAAAGAAAACTTTCAGAAAATTTAAATGCTTTGCACGCACACACATACAAGTATTTTATCTAAAGATTTAATTTTCTTGATTCTTTTCTTTGTACTTTTATTTTTGGAAAAATATTTCTTTGTACTTCCATTCATAACAGTACATTATTTCATATTCCAATTTTATCCCATTAAATGTCCCTCTTGTTGAATTGCTGAGCTCAAATGAATTAACATATACATAATTTGGAATTATTTATCAAAGATTTCCAGTGAGTTTATGGAACAGGCATGCATATCTTATAACATGGTGAGATAGAAAATCTCTCATATTCATATAATCTCCATGTCTTAGAACATGGGGACAGAAACAAAAGTAAGCCATAACATTATTATTTTCATGCTTGCTAACTATGTCAACAATCCAGCATGAATGCTTTAGTAATTTTCAGATACACTGAATAAGGAAAATATTTATATCCTTCTTTCTCAGACATGTGTATCAAAGGCATGTTTCAGACCTGTCTAGTTTGAAATGTCAATCAAAGGCCTACATGTCCTTGTCCCATAAACCACAATGCTCAGTAACTATCTTCCCTATCTGAAGATCATTATCACAATTCACAAAAGCATAACTATCCTCCACACACTTCATGCACCTTTTTATTAAAAGTTTAAAAATACACTGGTTCATGTCCAATTCCTTCACCCAAATAAGGATGCCCAATATAACATCCATTAGACTTCGGAGGAAGAGATTGCTCACCTTTACATCCTGTTTTTTTAACCCTGCACCAAGGCGAACAGCTTTAAGGAGAGCTTCAGATCTTTTGGAGACAAACTCCTCATAAGGCAAACCATCTGGTGGTGAGAGCTGAGCATGTGTTAGGACAACCAAAGCCCTATTCCATATTCCTTTACCAAAACTATCTGTTATGGCTCTGACAACTTCCTTATCCAAGTTATCCACCCTATACGCATCCAATCGATCTACATAGAGTAGAACATCTATGGTCTTGTTGAGAAGGAAACTGCTCAAACAAGCCACCAACAACAGAATTAATAGTCCATTAGAATTATTGAAGAAATTCTTGAAAAGAGTCAGCAAAACATTCACTAATAGATTGAAAAAATACAAATACAGAACTAACCTTTTTATATTGTTAAGTGCCATGTCATTAACATATCCTCCTTCTATGAGCCCAGGGGTGTCAATGATGTTTAAGGTAAACCCTGCTCTTGAGCGTGAAACCATTACAGCTCTTGTTCCTTCAGACTAGACAGAAACAAGAAACAAAAATCCAAGTGTATTTCCAAAGGGAAAACAAAGAAATCACTCAATACAGAATCAAACAAAAACCATTCATACCTGAAAGGGACTAATAGAAACAGCCCTTTCACCAATGAGGGAGTTGACAGTGGATGATTTTCCAACTCCACCTTTCCCCATCACAAGAATTGTCAAAGTGTTCACATTCTAAACCCATACCCAGACAAGAATGAATAAATGAATAAAGTTAAATATAATTACAAAAATTGACAAACTTGAATTATAAAAGAAAAGAGTTTTAAGTATATAAATTAATATAAAAAAAGAAAATAAAACGGAACCTCTTGCTTGAGTTTTCCCAGCAATTCAAGCAACTTAGTCTGAGTAGCAGGTGCAAAGTTATTTATCCCAGCCCATTCTCTAATTATTTGGGATGCCATGGCTCTACTTTCGTTCTAGCGCTCTGAAAAATAAAAAAGAAGAGAAAAAAATATAAAAACCATACAAACATAATTGAATCATTTGAGATTGCAGAAAGAGAAGTGAAAATTTTGCAGCAAAACCCTAACAAAGAGGACATACTGGCCCTTCAAAGTTTCAAAGCAATGAGCTTTGTGTCTTTCTCTGTGCTTTGATAAAATCAAAGCACACAGTTGAATTAGAAAGGGAACGACCTTCACCTTATCCCCTAATTCGATTTACTTGACAACCCCCAACAGAAAACAAAGATAAAAGGTTTCTGGCTTCGCCTTATCGCATTATTGCCTTATTCGAGTTAGCAAAGGGATTATAATAGCTGAAAACTTTTGGGAACAACAGTCATTACCGAAATTCAATAAGCATAGTCATCATTCATCAACAGGTTCCCAAATTTTGTAGTAGTACCAACTAATAGCAATGCTATACAATTGCAGACAAATTTTTTGAAAATACAAGTGGTGCAAGAAAACTATAAGCTAGCAGACAATGAAATTGTGCTTTCCTTGTTAACCCATATGCATTGCAAAACAGAAAAACCCAGGAAGCACAAAACCCAAATGCAATTTATACAAAAACCCAGATATTGTAATAAAAATTCAAACATGCTTGTTTTTTATTGAGATGGGATACGAGTCTCAGGACTGAAAATTGAAAAGAAAATAAAAATTAAAAAAACTGAAAATCTGAAAAAGCGAGAGACTTTACGTACCTGTTAGTCTGTGCTAAGATGGGGCAGACAGAGATAGAGAGACAGCAAGAGAGAAGCGAGAAAGATAGCGAGAGAGGGTTTAGCGAGGTAAAAGGATAAGTCAGCTACAAATACAATGTTGCACTTCTCAAATAAAACAAAAAAATTATAAAAGAAAACTGAAAATACCAAACGCACCGTTTGTCCTCTAATTTTGTTTGATTTCCTTTATTTTTTACTTACAACTGTTAAATTTGTTAATCAAACTTTATTAAAAAATTTGACGCAACAATGTTTTATTTATTTAATTGTGGACTCATTCGAACTTTATTTATATTTAATAAGAAAATATTAAGTAAATAAGTTTTATAAGAGTCATTGAATGAGCAATTTTTCTTTCATTTGACTTAGTTCAAAACCATAAAAATTTAAATGAAAATTTTGAAAGAATTTTGATATCGATAGAAATTCATACTAAAATAATTGAAATTTTTAACAAAATTTTAATAATTTCGATTTAATAATATTTTGAAACCTCAAAAAAAAATTCAGAAAAATTTCAAAAAAAATTTAATTCCTTACAGTTAACAATCACTTGTTCTTAGAGCATCTTTAACAAACTTCTCAAATTTGGTTTTTTAAATCTTATTTTGCTGACTTAGTGGCAATTTGAAAAGTCAAATTTCTTACTTTAAAATTGTGAACTCCAACATACTCTTTGAGTTCATATATAGAGATTGTTGGAAATGATTTATCCAACATGACACAGCTAATGAGCAGCCAAAGACCTGAGTCTGTTGGAGACACTTTTAATATTTCTTTTGACACATTTCTTCTACGTTAAATTTTCTTATAAGTCATTGTATCAACGATTACTATTATACAAGAAAAGGATGCGGGTTAGATGCAAATTTTTTTATAAGTAGCTGAATCAATTGTGCAGTTAATTTGAGAAATATGTGTGCTACATTTTGAGTAGGGATAATTTCATTGGAAATTAATTTTTAATTAAAATAATTTAACTGATTATCTATCTGTTTTTTTTTTTTTTTTTTTTTTNTTATCTATCTGTTTTTTTTTTTTGTATGGCGATCATCTATCTGCTTTTAATATACGTATATATTGTGACTTGAATTTATGTACGCCCTTTAGACTTATTAAACAAAGACATAATGTGCCTGCATGGATGTTGACATAGAAATCATCATCATCTATTCATACTTAGTACTGAAGAAAGTTGGCTCCTTATGCACAGAGAGTGATTGCTTCTTACAAGTTGAGGTGAGTATAGAGTATATCACAATTTAACACATGTTTACTTACTTCTTTATACCCAAAGAGCCAAGTAAGTGAAGTGTTAAACTGTGATTTACAAAGAGAAGGGACTCTCTATTTTCTTTTAGGCCTCGTTTAGATTTGATAGATTAATCAAAGTCTTCAAAGAAATATTAGAGAATTAATTCATCATACATCCCCAGTTGCGTTCTTTTTAACTTCTTTGTTGCACAATATCTAGTTTCCAAACAAATTTTTACTTGTCAAGAAAATAATTTGTATTTCAAAAATCAAAAGAAATAATCCTAAGTTCTTATAAGCTGTTTTAACTATTGCACATGGTGAATTGGCTGATATAATTACAACCACAACTAACCATTCTAACCTGCAGTACTATGATCTCTTTTTCTATTTCACTCTCACACATGCACAAGCACTAACGGCTACAGTTGTTTGATTCAGCAGCCTCTTCCTACCCTATCTATACTATTCAAGCTCATGTCTATATTATCATTCTATCTCATTTCTTTGGCCTGCATGGTAATCAAACTCATCTTTCACTCTCTTTCGGCAAAAATTTCAGGGTGAACCTGCAGAAACACAAATAGGCAGCACATGATTAATACATACATGAAAAATTTATGGTACCAATTTTTAAGATATATATAAGAACCATAACACTGAAATTGCTCCTGGATCCACTGGGTATAGTCCTCAAACATATAAGAAAGAGGTTATGAGAAAAGTCATTGCTATTCTACCTGGACACGTCTGTCTTCACTGAAGCTGGTTCTGACCTTCAGCTCCCCTCTGTGGGTTGTTAATTCGTCTAATATCTCAGCATCACCCATCTCCACTCCATCTTCTTCATTTGGAATTTCTGGTTCCTATTAAAGAGCAGTACAGTTTTTCAGATTGAATGGGACAAAGTTAAGGTAAGGATGAAGGCTTTGTGTTCACCTCAAGGGCTTAAAATGAAGGACAAGTTAGGGAAGACATATTCAAGGGTGGATTTATTTCAATGAATTATTAATTTCACAGCTGTGTTAAATCCAACCATTAAATGTACTGTCCCTCATTTTAAGTCCAGTCAGTGAACACTTCTGAGGATGATGATATTGTCAAAGAGTAGTTGAGGGTAAGACAATGGATATTGCATACCCTCCGGACGCCCGTGACTTCCTCCCATTCAGCTGAGTCCAGCTCCTGCAAGTGATGTGCGTTAAAGTATTGAGGAAGGACATGCTGTCTTATGATTATGAGAAGGAAGAATGGCAAGGGGAACAAAATGCCGGCTACAGGGATCCATGTCACACCAAAGCAGAGCAGGAAGTACATAATCTGGAAGAGTGTAAATATGGCTATGGATTTGAATGGCACTGACTCCACAAAGGAAGCGTGACCCCCTTCCAAGACCCTGCCAACATGATTCCCAGGTGAATTAGTAAGATGATTGGGAATGAAAATTCACAAATATTTGGCACAATGGAAATAGTAGTAACTTTTATAAGAGGGCTTTTGGTAATACTGAAACCCTCATTGTGTTCATTTTGTTAAACCTGGCTTAGTGGGGAACTCATAAATGTACATTCCACGTACCCATTTAATTCAATGACTCAATTCTCACTTTGGAAACTACCCTCAAAAAAGAAAATGAATGAATTCTGTAACAAAATTTGCATGGTCTCAGGATGCATTGTAACAAAATTTTGACTAAACTGTGATCCAAAATGATAATGTACCAGATGCTGCTTTCTTAAGAAGAAGATTTACTTACTTGTACTGTCGGCTAGGTGTGATGAAGAGAAGTAGCACCCTTTCCCAGAATTGGTTCCCTGGAAGACTGTCAATGGCCATGTATGCAAAGTATCCCCACAGAACTGACGTTGGTATCTTCTTGATGGCTGGCATAGCAAATACTGATGCTGCTACAAGGAGTGACTGTAACAGATTGCTCACTCTTTGCTCATTAACTCGGAAGGGCAGGTGAGCATCAATGTGCTTCTCAGGATCAAATGGATCCTTCGCATCATTCCCTTTATTTCCACTTTTCATAACTGCCTCCTTCAAGTTTTGCAGCTCTTTAACTTCTGAATTGTCCTGCATTGGAAACCATTCAAGAGTTGGGAACTACTTGATTGGAGAGAAAAACTAGATAAATTGGAAATTTCCTACTAAAATTAGCAGATAACTCAAAGTTCTAAACTCATGAATTCATGCAAATATTGATAGATATAAATTTCTAATGTAACGCTAATATGTTGGAGATTTTCAAGGAAAAGATGTTCTAGTTGAGAAATTTACTTTAGTCAAGTTGTCCATCTCTATGAACACAGCTTGCATTTTTCCGTATATTTCAGTGTTGGTAGCATTCTGTTTTATGGATTCTTTAGCACTCTTCACCATTTTCCTTCGAATCAACTGCAAATGAAATAGATGAATTAAACAAAACTTTGCTGAATGACTGTCAAGAAAGTGATAATTTTCAGTTACATTGCACTCACCTGCCTCTTAAGAACAGCAAGGCTTTTAGTGTGCATTGGTGACTGTGGCAGGACCCCATTACAAGGAGGAAGCCCAATCAACCCAGAAAGCAACGTCTGGGACCATTTTTTTAATGAAATAGCATAAGTGTTAATTCGTGCTTAAATGTGACAGAAATAAACCTTCATCTTAATGTGGTTGTGATACATACCATAAATCCCAGAATCAAGATATCATAATGGTATGCAGAAGGTTTCTTTAAATTAAACTCCTTTTGTTGTGCCAGCTGTGAAGCAACACTATGGTCGAAAAAGTAAAGTCCCGCTACCATCAAAGCAGGTATAAAGGCAGCAAAGATGTAAGCAGCAGGAACCTTCCCCATATCCTGCAACAAAGAATGAAACATAATACTTCAAATGCATAAGTCTTCTTTCATGAAACATCAGTCTGAATTACTACATGAAGTCTCAGGGAAACAAAGAGCTTAAACAACAAAACAGCAAAATATTAGTTTACCTTGACTACAATCCAGTGGTGTAAAGATTCAGGTTCCCAAGCTAAAGGGCTATAGAGCCTTCTAGGGACTTTCGAGGGAACATTGTGTGGTACAGTGAATGACAATGCAGTCCATAGTACCACCATTAAAGGAACCCCATAATCTGCAATGACACTTCTGAGCCACCCTGAAGAACACAGTAAATATCTTCAAATTCCACATTAAAATATCCTAATAATAAGAACCAAGTCTCACATAATGTGCTTGACAAACCTGTTCCATAAAACCATGACCTTGCTTTTCTGCTCTTCGAAGCACTATAGAGTAGGCCAAAAGTAAATATGATCCCCAGCAGTCCATTTGTGTAAGTCCACTGAAATTGATATGCCTCCAACTTTGGATCTTCACCTTTGGGAATTTTAAACTCACTCACAATACCCTTCCATTGAAATATCAACCTTATGTCACTTTACATTTCCACAGCTGTATAGGTCCAAAAATGATCAGATTTTCTTTATGAGACTTACCTTGATAGCCTCTTGAATGAACAAAACAGCTATTAACATGGCAAAAAGTTCGCCTGCAATCCTCGTAAATTTATTGATAATATTACAAGCATTGAATATTCCAAGAAGAATGAGCAAAAGAGATGTCCAGACGCAAACCCTGTAAATTAAGTCAATAAGGTCAAAATTTATATGGCCTTGTTTTGCTTAAGAAACAGTATCTTAAAGTTCTGAAACTACAAAGACTGATTCCCATTACCATCCAACCCAAGCCAAGAACAGTTCGTGTCCCAAATCTTTCCTTCCTTTCGCAAAGTCATACAAATAGACGTACATAATAACAGTAGGTTCAGCAACTCCTAAAATCAAGAGAGGTTGTCCACCTAGAATGGAGTGTATTATACCGGCAATAGCAGTAGAAGCCAAGGTTTCTACTGTGCCCAAGGCTCCATCTACACTTGAAAAAACTAAATCAGTTCAAACTCATCAAACATGTATGTGTGTGTGTGTTTATGCATGTGTCAATTTGTCATACATAAATGATGAAGAATAGGAGCAGCCAATGCATTATGCTCCAATTGAGACTTGTTTTTTCAGTGACTTGTATGCCTTAGGATTTATGATATGCTATCTGCACACGATATGAAGAAATGTTGACAACCTGTATCTCTGCTCAGTTGCTCTCCAAATGCTATAACGGGAAGAGCTGAAGCAAAGAAGATGTAGAAAGTTGGGGCCAAGATCCTAGCACAATGAAAGGCAGACTAAATTAAAATTTCAAAAGCAGAAAGAGAGTGACATAAATCCAAGGCCTTTGATTCTAATCAGGGCTGGTCCTGGAGGGAGCCAAGTATGGCAACCACCTTGGCCCCCAGATGTTCAGTGCAACCAAATTTTATAGGCCACTATATATTGTGTCAGGCCCAAGTAATGTAAAAAATCACATGAATGTACTTGGAGAGTCAATGACCCCATGTTTATGGTTTGCCTCCAGACCCCTGAACCTAGTCCTGATTCCAATTTTACCCAGTAAAAGACTTAGGAATTACCCAAGTCCTGCACGAATACCTCCACTCCAGTCATGCATATAGCATGCTGCTCTTCCTCGGACATCATTCGCAATACCACTGAATGGAGCTTTGAAGTTCTCCATTTCTGATAAAAAACAAAACAATCTCAATATTATTTGAAAAGCATTTTAAAGAGACTATTTTCTTTAAATATTCATAGGGTTGACGGACAAATCACAAACTTTGCTGGAAAAAAACCCACAATCTTTGTCTAGTAAGTGAGAAAATAGAGGAAGGTAAAGATGGATAAGGCCTATTTGTTTATTGTTCTGTTTTTTTCTTTGCTATTGGATAAAACAATTTCAAGCCTGCAAGAACAAGATAGTTGTATGTGACTCAGTTGAATAGAGTTTTCTCTATATTCACATTTATTTCTTCTTTTTTCTTCTCCCTTGCACTTTCCTAGCAACCAAACAGAGCATGAACAAGACAACTCTTCCCTTATCCTCTCATCCATGAATCCAACACAAAAATCCCAGAAAACCCACGATTTCATAAGCCTCGAACAGTCAAAAACTCCATCAGAATGAGAAAAAAAGCACCCCATATCATAAATTTACAATCATGCAAATTGCAACAGAACAAAACAAAGAAAAAAAAATGAAAGCCTCACAGTCGCACACACAACAATTAGTCTGGATTCTTAAAGAAGAAGGAGAAAGGAACCCCAGAAATGTACCGAAGAAATGGTCCGGCGAGAAGTTTACCGGCCGGAGAGAGATGAAATTGACTATCAGAAAATTGAGGAAGAGTGTGAGTGTGTGGGGGGGTGTATGCATGTGTTTGTTGAAGAAGCGTTGTTTTAGCGTAGTTGTTGTTTCACTTGGTTGGATTTTATAGTAAAATGAGTAATGGGAGAAGAGGCGAAGTCACACGTCTTCACAAGGCCCGCCAGAGAGTGCAATGCGGATTGGCCTCCATATCCAATTTTTGTTTACTGCTTTCTACGAATTTTCAAAAACCAAAATCAAAATAGACAAAAGGGTTTCCACAGACTACGGTGTGTTAGCTGGGACAACAACATCCACGTAAATTCAACTCAGCCATTGCTTTTTACATCTGTAACTTGTATTGTATACACTTTTGTTTTATATATGCCAATATACAAATCATATTTCCGATTTGTGGCTGAGCATTACAATGCGAGTTACAATTTTTGACGTACAGCATATCCCGTGCAGCATAAAGTACTTTTTGTTTATTACTTCATTGCTTTATTACAATGAAGTAATAAAGTACTTTTTGTTTGCCATTAATAAAGTAATTTGCTCACTAGGAATCCGTGCAGCATAACCCACCTCCTGGGAAAGCTTCTCACATGCGTCTGACGTTGACTTCAACAATGCTAATACAAATTTTGACCGATATTAAAATATGTATTATCTTTTTCTATTTGATAATTACAGCACATTATGTAAAAGGAAAAAAATTTGTGCGGTGGCATAAGATTTACATAAACTTTTTCTAAACTCCTTAATTATTCAAAATTTTTTTATAATTCCCATTTATTTAGAAACTCTTTCAAAATTTTCTAAAACTTATAATACTTCTTTTATCTTTCTGACACGCTCTGAGCAAACTGACGTGCGCTAACACACTTTAACGCATGCGCTGACGCACTTTGACAAGGACTAATGCACGCTCACTAGGACTAATACTCTCACATTATTAGGTTAATTTAATTTAACTCTTTGATCTAGTAAAGGGTTATTTGGGAAAACCATAGTTTGGTGAAGCTTGTAATACCAAGCCCTTCTCCTGACTTTATAAGATTAAAGATTACAGATTAAAGAAATTTAAAGTAATAATACTTTTTTTATACACTTATCTGACCACCTTATATAGCAATTAATGTGACCATATAATGTCAATTAATAAGATAGGTTGATATGAATTTTAAGTTTTAATTATTTGCATATATTCTCATGCTATTACATTAAATAGCATCATAAATCAACTGTCACATAAAGTAGTCATCTAATGTGGTCAAATAAGCGTATATAAATAACATTACCTACTCTTCATGGTTTTGTACGGACCTTACAATAATAAAAAAAATGATACTATATATATTTAATAAGAGAAATAGTCAATGATCTATATTTTTTTCGACCAATTGAAAGTGCATGATCTACATTTTGTTTATATATATATATATGTATCGTCCAGTGAAGATC
>QANT01006114.1:0-20883 GCA_003254885.1 Purshia tridentata | reverse complement strand
CAGGCTTTTGCAGAGGCTTCATCATTCAGTACTACCGACCATGCTGCAAATTCTAACACCAATGTGAGTCTTTCTCTGTCTTCCTCTTGATAATTTTTTAAAGATACAATATATTAAGATTTTCTGCATATATATATATCAGTCTTTCTCTGGGGCGGACAACCGCAATTTTCTTTTGCCGATTTTGACTGACCGACTGGTCGGTGTAAGAGGGAGCTCCCATTTGGGCTGACCGATCGATCGGTATATGAAGACCGACCGGTCGGCGAGAGAAAATCTGCAAACGAGCATCCGCAACTGAGAATTTTCGTATATGTATATATATGCTATGCTAAACCAAATAAGAATTAATATGCAATATATGTAAATTTAAAGCATTAGTTAATGTGGCTACTAATTAATCAACTAAGTACTAAGAACATGAAGATCGATCAGCTCTCGTGCATGTATCATCTCTTGTTTAACAGCTTTTGGAATTGATCAGATGGAGGAAGGAAGTGCAGTAGTAGCTGTTCGTAAGAAGGCGCACCATCTTCCCAAGATCAGTAAGTATATGTATAGATTCATTGAGGGATCTCTTAAATAATTTTATTTAAGGAATCTTTCATGGGGCTCATTATATATAATATTTCAACGATTTAAAATGTCTATTTTTTAGGTTTATATTCAAAAATCTTTGCCAAAAATTACACAAATCGAAAACCATTAAATTATCAAACTTTAATCAAATAAATATATGAACTAAATATTTTTTATAAATACTTGAATAGTGACTATTTAATCAACGGTAAAATATTTTTCGATTAACCTAATTTCTTTGCAAAGGCGATCTTTCAATAAAGACTAAAAATAGACAGTTCAAATCATCAAAATGCAATTCATGATAAATAAAAATTTAAAAGTAATTCATGTTTTTAATTAATCAATTGTCATTCATGAAATTTGAACTTAGAACCTCCTTGAAGAAAGGAAGACCTGAAAATTAATTAAACTCTGGCTTTTAGAGTTAATTAATTACTCTAGCAAATATTAATTAACTAATTGTCATGATACTTGATCAATAATGATATGTGTTATTATTATATTAATGTGGGTTGATTTAGATTGCAAGTATGCATGCACGAGGAGATGCAAAGAGGCATCAAGAAAGAGGAGGTGCAAACGAGCATGCAATTCATGTTGCGTGAGATGCCAGTGCGTTCCACCAGGTACTTATGGCAATAAGCATGTATGCCCATGTTATGCAACCCTCAGAACACATGGAAACAAGCTCAAGTGCCCTTGAAATATACCTACCAACTGTCTCTTTGTGAGAGAGAGAGAGAGAGAGAGAGAGAGAGAGCAGGACATTCAAATATATTTGAATGTGTGTACTTATTGTTGTATTGGTTATTATGTGGTAAAGGAATAAAGTCCAGTTTCACCAAAAAAGAAAAAGAAAAAAAGGAATAAAGTCCAGCAATATATGGACTTCGTTGCTATATATTGAGTGGATATATACATAATCCCCTATCCATTTTCCTACCATGTTTTAATTTTAGTTATCAAAAAGAGAGTAAAGAGAAAAAAAAAAGGGAAGAGGTGAAAAGAGAATGACTAATATTAAAAGCATGATCAAAAAATGAGTAGGAAAATAGATTGAGAATCCTAGTCCCATCAAAAGGTTAACGAACTATTAGACATAATTAACGGAAATGGATTAGTTGAGACAGTAGTTTTAGGAAGTAGTGAGACATTAAATTATAAGGTGTAAAGTGAGACAGGGATCATAGGGACACTAGCGTAATTAGGCCTTGGTATTCTATGTAGTGTGACTTTTAAAGTCACAAAATTTTGTTGGGTAAAAATATGTTGGAGCACTTACTTGGAAATTAGACACCAAAAGAGGCAAACTGGCATAACTCAATGGCAAAAATATACAATGTAGTACTTGACTGTCAAAATACAACGAACGAGATCAAGAAAAAAAGAAAAAGGAAACAAGCTCACAGAGAGCTTAAACAATAGAAAGAATATGGATTTCTGTCGATAAACTAACTACAGTACAACACTAGAACATACAAGGTAAGATTCAGAAAGTCAAGAACCTTAGGCCATTGACAACTTCATCGACGCCTATTCCGGGAATAGCTTGGGGATCCTGTTCCAGGTATGGCTCTGTACTTTCTGCTGGCAGAATCTAGTGGTCCCCTAAGCGAAGAAGCATAAGCAAGTTTAGCTGATTCAGGTGCTGAGTCTAATGGAATTGACTCCACAAAGCATGCTGCGTTGATGTGAGTCCTCTCAAGCTCTGCTTGAAGTAACTCAGAGCTATACTGCTGGGCAAGTGCCTGAAGCATTGAACAAATTAATTGAGTTAGCGTATATAAGAGCAAAACTAAAAGCATACGACTTATAATCAAAATCATACAGGAGAACTATTGATAACCATCCATATTGCACACTAAACAAGTGGAACATTGCTATAAGCATATACATGTACAGGTGAACTGTGTATTCTGGCCTTATTATGCATACATATATGCACACAATAAGCATCCTATATATTGGGCACGGTAAAGAACCACAAATAACTAGTCAACTTATTTGAAGTATTGTTAGAATTTAGATATTGTAGGAGAAGAAAACGCTGAAGGACTAAGGTTCTTACAATCAGGTCATCTGGTGACACAGTCATCCCCTGCTGTCTATCATCTGCAACTGCATCTTCACTTCCACGCGTTGCTCGTCGGTTATGCCCTGGATTCTCCACATTTTCAGTCACACTCTCAGTGGCTTTATCCAGAAGCAACCCTTGTAAAGACTTAAGAGACTCCCTTGCATCAGGTGTAAAATATGGATTTAATATGGTCTCGAAGTACTCAAGCTGCAGTACATATCACAGAAAGAAAATGTCTTAGGAACTCAGTACCTATATTTATAGCATCATTTATGATGGTAATGACTCGTTCACTTTCGGCAAGAAATCCCATGAAAGCTTACTCTCTATTTCTCATCACCTTAGTTTTCTTTTATATTATTTTTGTTTGTTTGGAAGGGAGGGTAGATAGGTGGTGTTAACTACTAAGATCCTGTCAAATTACAGCACGCCTTTATGGAGAACCCCAAGGAATATGAAGTAACAATCATTTATTATTGTTCACCACCACAGCCATCTGTAACTTCATAATCATCAACTTGATACACAATTTCTAATTTCGAGGATGGAACATGATCTTTTACCTCAAGCATTAGCTGACAGAAACCATTTGCATCAAGTGACCTAAACTCTTTCGTTTTATTTTCATGGAACAGGCTGATAAAAGTATCAATTAGACCTTCCACAAGAATTCCAAGTGTCTTGTCCAATAGGGGCTTAGCACCAGAAAAAACCTGCTAGGAGGAAATTGCATTCTCTAAGTATTATTGAATCAAAAGTTAGAGCCATGAAGATGATATTGTATATATGCATAACCAATTAATTTAAAAGACAGAAAAAAGAAAAAGAAAAAGGAAAGAAACGTAACATGTACATGCTCATTGAAGCAGACAACTTACCATTACATCATTTTCAATTCATTTTTTCATCAGAAAAAAAAAAACTTACCATGATATCATGGCATTATTGCTAGAATGATTTTAGCATAAATATAAACTAAAAGCAAAAGTTAAAAAAGTGCAAACAACTACATTCCTGCTAAAAGAAATTAATATTTAAACACTACCAAGTACCTCAGCGTGTACAGCTACGAAAGTGTGCAGTAACTCCACTGCAGCATCACGCACACCCTGCAAGAAATAGTCGTAAAAAATGACTCCTTAGGAGATGGCACCACAATCCAGATAAATTTTGATTGGGAAAGACAATACAACTACAAAAATATCAAATTAATTAGTTTCTCACTTTTACAGCAGGTGCTGCTCCCCATTGAACACCAGAATTCAACAAATAGTTCGAGGCAGCGGTTCTGATCAAATTAGCCTGAGATAAAAACAGAGCTGTGCAAGTAAAAACGATAGTTTCACAGGGGACAATGAGAAAGTATGTCATAACTTGAACCCATATCAGCTAGAACTTTTGTTAACAAATAATTCTGAGAAGGAAACGGTCAGCCCTTTTGTTTCTCTTTGAAAATGCATGGTAACCAGAAAACCGATATACTTAATGCAGGTGAAAAGGGACCCACCAAATCCATCCATTTTTATACAGATAACCTAATAATCCAAACCCAATCACATCCAGGTTGATAGTCACTTTATTCGAGAGAATGGTTCAGTCTGGTTCTATTGTTGCAGCCTTTGTTGATAATTAAAATATATTCATACTCTGGGCCAATTGATCCGTTTTAAATTTAAAACAGTTCAATATGGTCCTTTCCTATTTCTTTTATGTCATGGGGTTAAAACCCAAAAAACATTTAATGCTTTCCTGATGTTTTCTCACATTTTATCCATAACCAGAGCAAACAGCTGAAATGTTCAAAAAACCTGTTGGGACTGTCCTTAGTCCGGGTTCTATAGCCAAGCTAGGTTTGGTTGACATTTACTCCAGCTTGAGATGTAGTGTTGGAAAAACGTGTCTTTAGCTTTATTATTATTGTTTTTACTGTGTTACCTTAAAAGGCTATTTTTGTCATTCACATTAATATTTATAACAGAATAGATGTGCTTGGTGCCTTGGCCTCCTTTTGAGACAAGCAATTTACATCAATATTATTTTCTTCTTTCTCAAAATGAAAAACTTGACTATATTTTCCAAGCCGAGAAGGTAATAAATGTAGCAAATGCCAATGTGAGAACACAAAAGGATAAACACTGAGAAAAAAAATCAAAAAGAAAAAGAAAAGTAACACAGTAGCCATCACAGAAGAAGAGTCATGCACTACTTTGTGTGTGTGTGTGTTGGGCTGTTCACTGTACCTTGGCAAAAGTATATTGTTCAAGGACATTCTCCTCAAGCCCAGAAAAAGAAGTCACCAGGTCTTGTATGTCACCATCCTCTTCCTCTCTTTCCCTGTAAAAGAAATAGAGAAGACAGCAGAGTGATTAGGCATAAGCAAATGGATCATACAAGTGCACAAAAATTTTTGCTCATCAATAATTTAGGATGAGGCAACCCATCAGTCGGCCTAGGAGTATCATCAATTGGTCCATTTACTAGAAGGTAAATGCACCACTCCCTTTTTGTGTTCCCATCACAGGTGGGGCCAGGACCATGGGAACTAATAGATTTGAACACGACTCTTTATACAAAAGAATAACATCATACAACCAAATGTTGCTCATATGTAAATCGCCATCACAATCTTAACCCAATTAACTAATAAATTGACTTAGGCCACTTGAGCCTGGAAAAAAGTAACCAATATGACTTTCCAGTTCTTGGATTCCAGCTTTAGTCGGTTGCATTCGGCATTTCAAAGATCAAGTATCCTAAACATGGTGGCTTTTTCGCACTACAATGAAAAGGGCAAAAATAATGGATCACATACCTAGACTGTAGCCAGATAGATTTGTAATTTTTGTACAACTCATAAGAAAGTTCTTCTTTGCAATAGCCAATATTACTCAAGACTATTAACAACTGTTGATGTGGAGCAACAACACTTCCTGGGAGATTGGACATTAGCTTTTCTTCTAGGTTATGAAAATATCCATTTTGTACATATGTACTTCCTTTGATTGATTTGTTTTGGGCAAGCTCACTCCCAATACGCTCCAGATGACCTGATCAATGTGCACAGGATGGAAGCATCATAACCGGGCATAATGAAAACTCACCAACATGAAATTGAGTTGGCTACTCAAGCATCATACCTGCAAAATCCAGAATACAGTTCAAAAATGCAAGTCTGACAGATTCTTGTGTTTCTTGGAATTGCACAAACATATCCTCTGACTTCGTTGCCTCACTTCTTAAAGACTTAATCATCCTGAAAAATAACAAAAAAAAATAATAATAATAATAATAAACAATAATAATAGATAATGAATATCCAACGGTAGAAAAGAATCTTTTCAGCATGATTTCCAGCACAAATAGAGAAAACCAACTCAAACCAAATCATACACAAAAATTAAAAGGTTTCCGATTCCCCTCAATCATGGTTGTATCAAAATCTGGTCAACCCTTCTGACACAATTATTAACTACCTAAGTGGCTTAAATCTGTGATATTGGAGAAAGAAGATTCCCATTTGTGCACACACTTTTCCTTCCTTGTAATAACTCTATTCCACTTCTTCCTACAAATCCCTGCTTTCCTCACAACTTGAACTAACCACGTATCCAAAATAAATAAATAAAAAATAACAAAGCAAGAGGGCTGATGAGGCATATACATAGACACTGAACCCAACTCATTTCACTTTGACTTAATAAATAACTCTTCTACATTGCATTAATATGCTTATAAGTTAAAAACTCTTTTAACTAAGAACAATTAAAAGGTGAAGTTTAATTCACAAGACAGCCAGCATATTTTATCATCAAAGTTCTAATCAAAATAGTGAACATAATAAATTAAATTTCTTCCATGAAACTCGCTGTTTTGGGTCAATGATGCACCTAACTCATAGGATCATTGAACTCAAATTCAACCTGTTTACTAAAAAGGTTACACAGGTCATGCCATCTTACTAATTCAATATCCAAGCCGAGTTTGTGACTGAAAACCCTAAATTGAACCCCTACCTTGCATATAAAATAGTTATTTCACCCTTTGATTGAATATCAAAGTTCAAGTTATTTCACCTTTTGATTGAATATCAAAGTTCAATGGCTTCATTCATATAAATATAGTAAATTGGGAAAAAGGACAAAGAAACAGGAGAAATCTATAAATCAAATATATAATTCAAATAAAATTAATTACTAAGAAAATTCATGATAAGCAATGGGGTCCTACCATACAAACTTCATTCACACTGTCCTTACAAATAAAGTTCTTTTACAATACTAAAGAAAGCTAATTGGAAAGCAAACCATGATTTTGCAAATACACTTTTATTTCAAGTGCGGCGAATAATATGTCTATCCCTGCCTGGAAAAGACAAAAGTGATAGCCCAGATACTTGCTTTCCATCTTTTCAAAGATCCCTACCAAAGTCTATTAATATGTATCCTTATTTAATTATTTTGCTGAGCTATGGATTCCATGGTCAAGAATCCCTCATTTCTGACCAGTTATCATAAGCTCCATAAGGTTCTCCCTCCTTTTAATGAACCTCATATATAAAGACTCTTAATATGAGAAAATTATTTTGAATTTTGATAAATGGTAAGATGGTAACAATGTTCTGAACTTCTGTAGACAAACAGTTCATGTGCGAGTTATTATCTTAAGCTTGTCTATCACTTGCACTGATTTCAGTATAACCTGAGTAAGATTCAGAGACTTACAACTTGATCTGATCCATTCCCAAGGTCATGACATTACGGAATGCTAGAGGCAAGTAAGAGATTGTATAGTGAGATTTATTCCTTTCAAGAACTGATACTGGGAGCCATGTCTCCTCTTTTGAAATCTCTGTGGTTGATGCCCGCATCCATGAGCAGAGTCTTAGGATGTAAATCTTTGTAATCTCTGACTGAATTGCTCGAGTTGCAGTTACTGTTGCAAAAATAAGTCCAACCTTCAGAATATTTTGAGAATCAGCAGATTGCAGGTTCAGAGAAAACTAACATACCAGCAATTGAAGGAGCTGATTCCTTTGCTTCAAAAGCTTCACATGCTTTAGATATTTCCATTATGGCATCACTCATATATGGTTGGAGTATGTTTGATTCTTCAAGATCACGAAATGTGTTGCAAACCTGCACCAAGAGAAATATGATTGTAACCACCTGCTGAACCTGGGGTCTGAACAGAACATATGAAAGAACAACCATTGAATGCAGTTTGACATGAAATGATGCTCAATTTAAATTTGGAGCATACAAACACCATATAATTTTAATATCTATATTCCAGCAGCAATTTTTGAAGATCCTTCTATCTGATAAACAAAGTATACCAACATAAATTTGAAGCCTAAAATTCCACATTGCATAGTAACCATGTAGCTTTATCTCTTTTTAATAGTGAATTGCCTCAAGTAGTGACAACAGAAATTGGGCTAATAGCCAGATACATTCCTTATGGTTATAACTTAGGCCACAAGGACATCTGCTGAAAGTTCTTTATTTTGTTTTTTTTTTTTTTCAGGTTAGTTTCACTTTACACCCACCAAGTTTGCACCAGATTGAAATTTGGTGCCTCGGTCTTTGAAAGTCGCACCGTCACACCCAAAGTTTGTAACTTAAACCTAGTTTCGGGTATGACATTGTAACATTTTACTGATGAGGGAAGAACTGAAATTAACATTATTTTCTTTGTCTGTATTTATAGGCATTAAAAGGGAGCAGCAATATCAAAATTATTTTTTTAAAAAGTACCATCCCAAATGTCACCATATTTTGCCACATTTGTCATGAAAAAATTCACTTATATAAGGTCATAATTGCACAATTTCATAAAAGCATACCTTTTATCCCAGAAAACATTTTTCTGTCAAAAGAACATATTTCCTCTAAACCTTTTCAAATTGGATCCAATTTAGAGCAATTATTTTACTTATATAAGGTCATAATTTCAAGTTTACCTCTGCTTTCAAGGGTTCTCATTTTACCCTTTCCAAAACAACATGATGTATAAGCGCACTGAAAAAATAAACAAATATGAAATCCTCAAGGCCCTAGTTAAGTTGTGATCACAATGTCTGTAATAAACAATTACGTGGAAAATTTACCCTCCCTTGTTGATAATGTTATACTTTTCTTTCACCTTTAACATTGAAATAAGGTTTAACAAGTTGACATGCATTGTCTATGCAAACCAAACTGGAAAGCATCCACATTCATATCTAACTTCATTTTTCACTTCATTTTTCTTTTGAGGCACAGATTTTATTAGAATAATAATGTAGATACAATAAGGTCATAATTTCAAGTTTACCTCTACTTTCAAGGGTTCTCATTTTACCCTTTCCAAAACTACATGGTGTATAAGTGCACCAAAAAATTAAACAAATATGAAATCCTCAAGGCCCTAGTTAAGTTGTGATCACAATGTCTGTAATAAACAATTATGTGGAAAATTTACCCTCCCTTGTTGATTATGTGTCTTCAACAATTATACTTTTCTTTCACCTTTAACATTGAAATAAGGTTTAGCAAGTTGACATGCATTGTCTATGCAAACCAAACTGGAAAGCATCCACATTCATATCTAACTTCATTTTTCACCTCATTTTTCTTTTAAGGCAGAGATTTTATTAGAATAATAATGTAGATACAAGCACAGTGGACAAGCTATCCACGTTATAAATAAAAAAAATGCAGAATCACTGCTTAAAAAATCAAAGAAACCAACCCTCACCCAACAAACACAGGACACAAAAGTTGACAAGCAAGGAACAACCCACAAACACAAAAAAACCACAAAAAGAAGGTAGTTTAGTTTAACTAAAAACAAAAGAACAAAAACCAGACTAATATGGTAATTTTGTACGCAAACCATTATCCACGGTCATTAGTGTAGTTTAGTTTATTAAACTAGGGCTTCCATTTATGTAACGTTAAAAGATGGTTGAGCCGGCATACTCACCTTGACTTCATATGCAGATATAGTAGTTCGTATCATTCCGGCAACTTCATCAAGAGAATGGGTTGAGTACTTCCCATCTCCAACTTTATCCTCAGTCTTATTTGCTGAAGCGTTAGCATTTGATTCAGTAGAAACTTGGGACGACTGAAAGATTTTGTTTGAGCATAAGAATGAAAGTGAAATTATCTCACTTGGAACAAAATATCAGATCATTACTTAAATATAACACAAAAAAAAAAAAAAGTAAAAAGTAACCACTGGAAAATATGCATGTCGTTCCATTGATAAGTGTTGACTGTTGAACAGGAAATGAGCATAAGTTTTGCAGTAAGCATTCTCACATAAAAGCAACTAAACAAACATATCAGATCAATTATGACACTTGTCAGCTCTCTAATTAAAATACTTGAGCAAACACGACAATGTTAGAGCTAGAGAAACTAAACCTCACAGACATTAGAAATATTGATAGCAAATGGGGGAGAACACGTAGAAGTTAGGGGAACTCATTTGGTTCCATTTGGGGTTTAATAAACAGAGAGTGCTACTTTCCAGAAAGTTTAGAACAAAGCTTACAGGTAGACAGATTCTATCAATTATGACAGGTAGTTTCATACATATATGCCAAAGTTTAGAATGAATAAATAGTCCAGCATACCTTTGCGAACTTCCCACTGAAAACAGAAAGTGCTACTTTCCAGAAAGCTGGTATGTGATGGATGAGTACAGCAGTTAATCTACGAATATACCTCCCTCTAAGAGCATCAACTTCTTCACCTGTCAAGTCTACTGGCAGAGAATCTACTGGAAAGTGGTTGTTCCCAAGACTAAGAGAATGGTTGACATCTGACTGACAGTAGTGAAAAGGAACAAATAGTTAAGCGCCGACCCATTATTTAGCTCTCAGTCAGTAGAAGAAGATCCTTTTAATGTTCACACTTACAGATTGATTTACATCTTGTTGAATTTGCATCCATCTAGCATCAGATAGAGCCCTTTGACGTAAATCATTATGTAAAGTCTCCATTCTAGTTTCATGATCTAATGTGCATTTCTCAAGCAAACCCCGAATTCTGTTATTCTGAAAAAGAAACAACATAAGACAACAATTATTTTACTGTAACAGAATGGCTTCAACAACCAAGCAAATGCATTTTCAAATCCTAACATAATGAGTATACCAGAATATGAAAATAATAGACTTAATATTTTGCCCCCTCAACTATGACAGGCGTGTCCAATTGCCCCATAAACAAAAAACTTCGGTTAATTTATCCCTCAAACTTTTTAAAATATGTCAATGTGGCCCACTCTGTCAATTTCTTTCTTAAGATTTTATCTATATTCCGTTCAAACACGTCACATGCCATGCGAGTGAGGGTAAAATGGACAATTCATACCCATAGTTGAGGTAAAATTGACTATATGCCTAAAATAAAATTAAAAAATTAAAAATTAGCCATTTTATTTATTTCAGTTTTTTTAAATTTTAGGTATAATAGTCATTTTACTCCAAGTTAGGGCATGAATTGTCCATTTTATGCATTTGAACGGAAACATGGATGGAATCTTAAGAAATTGACAGAATGGGACACATTGGCCTATTTTTAAAAGTTTGAGGGGTAATTTGACACCCAGGTCATAGTTGAGGGGGTAAAAGGGCTATTAAGCCTAAATAATAAGCTGTATATTTAAATCCTAATAGAATTACTTAGTTGACAACCAAAGAATTTCAAAAGAGAAAATAAATAAATCCCAAGTATAGTTATCAACTTACTAACCTGTATATTTAAATAGTGCCAAACAGGATCTGACTCATGATCCAGCTCCAATAACAGCCTCACTGTGTTTTCAAGCTACATCAAGCATAAAAGCATTTTAGTATAAAATTATTCAAAAATATAAATAATAACCAACACGCATGAAAGTAATATAATTGAAATACAAGATATGGTGAGTCTTGAACCACAAGTTTAACGCATGTGTATCACCTCATCTAGCAAAACCACCCTATCACCTTTCAACCAAAACATAGGTTGTAATGAGGCCCCCAAAAACTAAAATAAAAAAGAAGAAAAGTAAAGGTCATAGGTGGTTGATAAGTTTGTTAGTTTACCACTTACAAAAAGCGTAAGCTGTTAAAATATAGGCCAACAATTATTTACACTCTAAAACTCCCCCTCACGCATGGGCTTCATTCAACTACTAGAGCCCAGCATGTGGAATTCAACTTAATATTGGGAAATTGCAATTGTAGGTGTTTGGAGTAAGAACCTCTTGTCCTAATAGTCTGTGGGTTTAACACTATTCCCAAAGTTTATGCTATTAAATGTGAGACAACAATTATTTATATTCTAACAATGGTAATGATAGGTGGTCTATCTTGACTAACAACTAACTCACAGAACAACAAAGTTGACTAACCTTTGATTTGATTTCCCAATAAAAAATTCCTTCAGTACTACATGGAGCAACACCATCTTAAAGAAGATATCAGGTTGGGTGTAATGAGTTTAACCAAGCGTAGCTTCAAGTTTTTGAGACTCAGCTCAACTCATATCGAATAAGCTCAATCAAAACTCAAAAACTTGATTTCTAATGTACAAGCTCAAGCTCGGCTAACCTGAACTTTACGACAATAATGAGCCCTCATAGATTAGAAAAATAATAAAAACTTTAAAGTTTTCATCATGTTTTTAAGTTTTCAATAATTTTTTAAAGAATTGTAAAGTTTGACCTTTTAATTTGAAAAGCCAACCCCACAGCAGCAGGTCATGCTACACTTAATGGCTGAAAATGTGGATGAGGTTTTGACTTTAAAAGGACAAGCCCTTCTTCGCTTTCATCAACAGTGTGAGACTTTTACTACTGCTAAACTTTGGTGAAGGTTTTGATTCCCATATTGGTGGTGCCTTAAAGCTTCAAAAGGTTCAAATTCCTCTAAATATGGGCATCATCATGCACTCTCTGAGCATATACTTGTACCTTAAAGGGTATCTTAGCTTTCCAAACAATTAGAAAAAGGAAGAGACGGGTCATCAAAAATTTCCACTGAAACAAGGTCATATTACTTTTAAGTTATTTTCTTTTCTAAAAAGGATTAAAATACTTATGTTAATCCCAGAAAGAACGAAGATAGTGTTGTCAAAAAACTGCTCTGTTTCCAATTTTCCTTTTCACATCCCCAAAAATTTCCTGATTTCCACACCTTGAGCTTTTTCTTCACAAAATTCCAACTTCCTAATAAATTTGTATCCTTTCCAACCTTGTGTCACTGCTTCTTCACCCTTCCTTAAAACAATTTTTGAATAAATGATGTTTCAACCACATTCAAACCAAAAAGACACCTGTCCCTCTTTCAGATGATTATTTTCCAGTGTAATGGGACAGTAATTTGACAGCACTCTTGCAAGTGCCTTCTGCCTAACCGGGTGTTATTCAGAAAACAAAAAGCATACGCTTGTGTCCCAAGCCCATCCAAATTTAGGGGGAAAAAATGAGCTGAAATTGTTGGGCCTCTAACCTCCAAATCACTCACCCTAGATCCTTACAAGAGTCTCAAACACGGATATATAAAATCCCTAATTTATTTCCCTCCTTTGTTCTATTATGCCTGCTCAAATGACCAAACCTTCTTTTAAGACTGCTATGAACTGAAAACACTACAAGACAAGCTCCTACGAGGATGAATGATGAGGGGTAAAAAGTTATTTAGTGATAGGGAGACTGACCTTTCACAACAAGTATCAACAAACTATGCGTTTGTGTATTCTTTAACATGCCATTTTTCATTACAATCTTGTGCATCTCATCTATGGAATTCACAGTATCCAAAATTTGTAGGCTATGAAAAGTAGAAAATGCCTGTCAGTATAATTTTACTTCTGAGTTTTATATGCTTGCAAAGTTAATCTCTTGAGATGGTGTTTATTCCCTACTCTGGAATGGCATCTTCCCCTCTATTAATGATAAAACAATCTCCCATATAAAGTTTCACTGATGCCTTCAAGAACAGGATAGCTCAAAGATATTAACATAGTCCCTTTTCCCTGAACTTGAACACCCTTAAAGAACCCACTCCAGAATAAATAATGATTATGGTTACGAAAAGTAAACAAGAAAAAATGTTCAAAATGTTTTAAAACTTAAGCTATGAGTATAATAAAAATACCAGCTTAGCAACACTAAAGTCTTTCTTATTCGTTGTCCATCACAATGTCTTTAACTAAACTGCTGGTCCCTTTTGTGACTTGCTGGCTTTCTGGTACAACCAAAAGTCCAACAAGTCCTGGGTTCGACTGGCAGTCTCGTTCCCATAACAACGTCTTTAACCAACCCAACTATCACTAAGAATTTTTTTATTTGTTAATGACTTGTTTTTGCAATAGATTATTATTTAACCTAATTGAAGTGGACCAAAGGGAAAAAAAAGCATGAGAAATAGAAATATGGGACAAACCTGTATTTTTAAACTAAGTACTAAAAAGTAAGAAACTAGTGGCAGAACTCATGCACTAATATTTATTCTTTTCAAAAAAAAAAAAGATTACTAATATTCACATAATAAGCTTACATTTGTTAAATCTATTTGTGGATCTTCCATAGATTTGTAAAGCGTGCCTTTAAACTCATGCATCACTTTATCAACCTCTTCAAGAACACGTTTCAGTATTCCCACCTGCAATTGAATGATAGCAGAAGTATAACAAATTCAGTACGAAAAAAAAAGCACTCTAATGCAAATGATTCAACAGATTAGAGAAATTTAAAAGCCTCAATGAACAACAGTATTCTGCCTAAAATAGATGCTGGAATAAAATCAGTTGTCAGGAGGTCATACAAAAATTATTATCAATGTATATTGTAGAAAATTACATAAGAAATGAAAATAAATATAAGATTAGCAGCCTTACACAACGCACATGACACATCGATCAATGGAAAAAGAAAATTGAAAAAAAAGAAGAAGATCAAAATGCTTTGTCTTTGAAGATTGATGTCAACAATTATAGCATCCATGCATGAAACTGCAACATACATGTGATATATTTTATAATTAAATTAAGAAACAAAATATAGTTAACTGTGATAGTCAATTAGAATGAAATGAAACTTCCATTGCATTAATTGAATAATCACTTTATAAAACTACACAGCAGAATGTATCCCTCCAACAACAAGAAATTTTCAGAGATGTAATCCCCTAACTTAAAGCCACAGACAGATGTCACAATGGAAAAGTAATGAAACACAAAACCAGTTAAGTAGCATATTCTATAACAAGATTGAATTTGAATCACTAAACCAATCACTTTGAGAAACAACTACAACTACAACAGAGGTACAAAGAATATCAACCAATAGTCAGTTGATGCATAGATATGATACGACTTATGAGCTTCAGAATTATCTAATTTTACCAGAAAAACAATGACAAATGAAATTAATACAGATTGTTGTATACATGAGAAGGTAGAGCAATCGACTTGGCCTTCTTGTATTCCCTAACCGCCAAGTCATATTCTCCCTTGCTTATGCTACCACGAATTGTACTGGGCAAGTTGAATAGGGTCCGAAACCTCTGTAGCATTCCTTGGGCGGACCTGATCTTCTCAGCTTGAGCCTACAATCATTTAAAAACTAGATGAAAATTATATCATCCAAGTTGCAGAAACAACAGGAATAAACCTCCAACCAAATCCAAAATTTAAGTCAGACCAACCTGTCTCTCAAATAGAGGTTGGAATGCACGATTAGCCAACGAACTCACTCCTTGCATACAATTGAACAAATGAGAAGTCCCTGAGCCTTCAGGGTCATCTTCAATCCGTTTTAACTTTGATTCGATATCTGCACAAGAATCAATATCTTCCATCAAAATTCAAGAAACACCCTACTGATTACTAATATGATATATCTACAGTTCCAACAAACTTTTCACATTTTTCAACTAAAGAAAGAAATAACGTAAGGCATTAAGAAGTTGGGTATCAATTCAACCGAACTCAGGTCACAAGCAAATTTTAAACAGAAAGGTAAACCATGTGCTTTCCACAAAGGTGCTCCAAATTACAAGTTCAAAAGTGGCTGCTTTTTATGCAAAGACAAGTTTACTTTGATCACCAAAGCTATTACATCTCAAATAAATTACAACGACACACAGAAAATGACAACATCTTAATTTTAAATTTTCACTAGAAAATTGAGATTAAAGGGAAAGAATGGGGAGAAAAATAATCAGATAAACAAGATAAAGAACTTAAAAGGGGAAAGGAAGAGAGGAGTTGAGTCAACTAGGGCAAGGAGAACAAGTGATGAGAGAATCCACAAGAAGGCAAAGACAGAGAATTGCAGGTGGGATCATTCTCTCGGTGGTTAATGGACAACATAGCTATAGCAATGGCAACATGTCTAGGTGTGACAGAAATAGTACAAGCAAGAAAGAACATGCAATATGAGGTTAAGGACGTAGTTGATGGTTAGTCTGATTGTGGAGGATTGCAAAGCTTCACTGGTTGAGCAACCACATATGTACATGACAGGAACTGATAATTTTTGCAAGATGCTATAGATTAGTTGCCACAAGAACGTGAGGTCACTAAGAAGAAATGGATTTGATGGTGGTAAAAATCTTACATTGACAAACTGATAGTAACGATTAGCACTTTCTGATTTTTTTTGGTATGAGATTAGAAAGACTGTTAGGAATTCTTTTCTCTAATATCTATCTTGCCTTCCATAAAAATAAAGTAACTACAATATGTCCAGTTGTCACATATGGCACAGCTTCTTGTAATTCCAAAATCAGAACAGTAAAACACATCTTAAATCAAGCAGCTCCTTAAACACCAGAACCCCATGTGAGATGTGATGATTTTATACCATCAATTGTGGTTTTGCAAGAGACAAAGCAGTCAAAATTGTCTTTGACTAATTGTTTTCTCTGCTGAGTCCGTCCTTTAAGATCACTTTTTATAGCAAGAGCACCGGCCTCTAAATCTGCTGCACTTGAATCTTGGTGTATCCGGGATAGAAAGAGCTTGGCATCAAATTTCTCAGAGAAATACAACAACTTCTCTGCAAATATCAACATAAAAGATGTCAGCCAGAGTGTGAATGAAGGGAAAATGAACAAACTCAGCTTATGAGACCAAGGTGTATAGAGTATAGACATGTAAAAACTATTGAACCTTCCATAATATAAAGGTTTCTCTTATCACCAATAACCTAGCATTTTATCATTACTAGATACTATCGCTAAAAGCAAAATATATATATATATATGGGTCCAAAAACATAACTCCACCAGCCAGCACCCAAAACACATTCAAATTCCATGTCATAAACATTCTGTAAATCAGTATATCATATTACGTGTCACCATACAGCTGATGCTTAGAAAAGTTGAAGACTAACTGAGAATTCAGAACAAATGCCTCTAGTATTCACTTTAGTCAAAGACAGAAAAGCATATGCACAAGATAATAGATATAAACCCAAGTTCATTAAAGACAATTAAATATCTTTATCATTTCATGGCATCACACATGACTGAAATTGGGTTTTTGTATAATAACTGGAACAACATAAATTTTTGTGGCTGATCATGCCTAAATGTCCCCTGGATCTCTAGTTTGGCCTTCATTCTTCTATTAGTAAAAATTATTTTGATATACAACATACAATACTGATCGTCCTACAAATGATGCAATAATTGTGGATAAGAAGTCTACATCAGAGATACAGCATCATTGTGCCAAAAAAAAAAAAAAANTCATTGTGCAAAAAAAAAAAAAAGGTCAACCCTAGGCAAGATAACAGTGAACTTATCCTACAACTGCCCTGCAAGCTAACATTACAGAAGAAAGATAAATCTTTAAATTCCACCAAATTGGGTGTCCACAACAAGAACCAAAACCTTGCTCTCTCCCAAGCTCCTCCATCTCAACCACTCTGTAACCCCTGAAAATCCTCCTATTCCTCTCCATCCAAATTACCAAAATACAGCCAAACCCTACAACCCCGTAGGACTTTTTGGCCTTTTTCCCCTCTGCCAAACACAGCATGCTTTTTAATTGATAAAGAGTAACACCTTGCTGCAACCAACAAGTACCCAACCCATCCTAGCCTCCCTAAACAGCTTGTGCCACAATCCTAAAGCTACTGGATAATCCACAAAACTATGATCAGAACTTTCCCTCAGCCTCTTGCACATAACGCACCAATGAGGACAATAACAGCCATTTGGTCTTCTTGTCTGAAGCATATTGCATGTATCCACCCTCTTGTGTTCCAAAAGCAAAACCAACATCTAGACCTTGGGAGGGGCCAAGACACTGGTCCCACATCTCTTTCATTCAAAAAACTCAAGAACGATTTGCAAGACAAAACTACTGATGACCCTAACCTCAATCTTCTAAGATCCAGTCTAGCCTCAACAAGTCTACACTCTCCAATAACACCAATAACGAAGATAACTCCACCTCATAACTCCACCTCACAGTATAAGAGTTCCTAGCTGCCAAACTGACTACAACTGAATTATGGTACCTGGATTTCCTAAAAAGCCATGGGAATGAACTTTCCAGAGAAATAATTTAAAAGCAGGCAAAAATGGTTGAGTTAATAAATCTGCACTCATGTCCTCTCACCAATACATATCTACATCTTTATCAGATAGGAGCATGTCAACTATTTTTCTGGTGTCTAATAAGTACATCGACTCCTGAGGGTCTTCGTATATACACACATTTTAATTTTACAAAACAAAAAAAAAGTGTACTAAAAAGGAGATAAAAACTGTAATCAAATTACAGATAAGAGATAACCCAATTCATGGATTAGTCCTTGTTATGCAAAGACTGCAAGGAGGTAGTTGAAAGTCAATTACAAACCACAGTAACTGAATGGGCAAATCAAAAGTGAAAATGCAGCATTACCACGAAGGTTATTATCAATTCTGTCTTCCTTGGATGGAGAATAGTCCGAAGACTCAGTGATCAGTCTTAAGGTTTTGTTGTCTATTATCCTGTCATAGCAATCAAATGCAAGTATGTAAGAGTAAGACTAACAAGAAAACTTTAAAATTAAAAAATCGAAAAAAGTAAAAAAGATACTAACCCCAAGCCTAGGGGGTCAATACACTCCATGCCGCGAGGGAAGGACTGTAAATTATTAAGTTTTCGTGCCAATCCTGCTGTAGACACTTTGCGCTCAACCTTTTGGGTCACTGGTGCCGTTCTCGTCTCCCGCATTTCACGAACCCTTCGAGTTAGCTGCCACAAAACCCAAATTCATTTCTTGTAACAAAGCCCAAATCCCTAATCAAGCTCAGAGGAGAAAGCTTTAGCATTGAATTTGAATTTGAATAACTTGAACATACATACATACCTCGGACTCGTCGACGTGCTTCCAACAAGCGGGCTCTCCGCCGTCCCAAACGCCACCCTCGTCGTCTCTGGCTCCTCCTCCTCCTCCTCCAGCTCTCCCGGCAGCTCCGCCGCCGCGTGAGCGCACACGCTGCTGATCTCTGGCGGCAGAGTCCTCGTCGCCGCTGGAGATGCTGAGCATGTCAACATCGGACTCGTCGTCGTCGTCGACGACTCGCCGCTTGCTGTTGTTCTGGGCAGGCACCGAGGATTTCTTTTGCGGAGGAGGAGCAGGGGCCTGAACGTAATTTGCGACAGGTCCACGGGACTTGCTGGAGGGAGGCTTTTGGTAATTGACGTCGCGCTGGGATTGCTCCTTCAGAGCCATCTGGAGGAGCTCGTCCTCGTCCTCGTCGCTCGACATTTCTGATTTTGCTGATCTCTCAGAGTTTCTCAATTTCAGATTTCAACTTCTTATTGATTATCTATCACACTTTGTGACAAGTTCGATCAAAATTGGATCTGAATTCTGAGAGCAGGAGTCTTACTAAGCTACTTCGTAATATTAATATCACAATTATATTTTTGTCGTACTGATAATAATATGACTTTTCTTTTTGGTGTTTTTGGTCTTACTGATAATAATATGACTGTTGATTACTTGAATTACTTTACTTCTACTTTAATTTGGTTTACTAATGGAAATGAATAATTCTTTCAACAATGTTACACTTACCATATTTTTACACTATAATTTTATATCATTTTACATGGTAATTTACATGGTATTAATACATTGAACACTAAAAAAATAAAAATAAAAATTTTAAAAATAAAAAAATACCCTTTCAGTATAATAATGACATATAAGATGGTATAAAAAATATGATAAAAATAGTATTATTGTAATTCTTTACGCGCTAACATATCTCCTTCTTTATATTATACAGGCCAAATTTTCAAAGTATTTTTTTTTTGGCCAAATTTTCAAAGTATTAAATTTGGAGAAATCTTTTGTTTTTAAATTTTGGATAAATTAAAAAATGTAAGAAAATTACACAATTTTTGGCTTTTTACAGATTTTCGTAGCCGAGAGTTTGGTGATTGTACTGAGCACTCGATAGTAATTTTTTTATAACAACCGAGTGCTTGCAGCACTACTTTCTCCCTAATTTTTTTAGGGTACTTTTCCAACGATTTTCTTTATACACTTTTAAGGCCCGTTTGGTTTTCGGAATTAATTTCTTTCCAATGCCTTTTCTAAGGGTAAGAGAATGTAAGATTACATTTCCCCGTTTGATAATATTAGGAAAGTAAACTAATAATTCTCTTTTTATTTCCATTCCCTTGTTTGGTTTGTATAAAAAGAGGAAATAAAATTGATTTAATTTTTCAATTATACCCTTATTTATTAAACACAAGAAATATTTATTTTAATTTATTTTAAAAATTTCAAAGTTAATTTAGTAAATAAAAAAAGTAATAAATACTTTTCCAAAATATGAGAAAGCAAAACCTAAGCTCCAACAATAACTTTATTTTTCCTCTAATAAAAGAAATCATTTTTCTTGAACTAGAAAATACCAAACAATAAAATAGAATTGACTCCGGGCCTTCAAAATTTAAACCAAACCGGCCTTAAGTTGTAGCTCATGTCACACGGACGCACCACTTCTATTTTAATTTCCAAACACAACACACGCACGCACGCACGCACGCAGAGAAAAAGAGAGAGGGAGAGGGAGAAAGAGAGAAGAAACCTGACGAAGAAGACTCATAACACAAGCTCTTGCTACTGATTAAAGGTCCTGCTCATGGTTGATTTGGTGCCGACACTCATAAATTGAGCCGTTTTATAGAGTTTTGTTTGTTTTTTTTTTTGTTTTCTTA
>QANT01006113.1:0-58762 GCA_003254885.1 Purshia tridentata | reverse complement strand
ATTTCGTAAGTTATTGCTATTTCCCCTCACAGCAGATTTTGAAAGCATCTCTTTAGCTGCTTTACCCCAACCCCCAAAATCTACTTTTCCCCACCTCTGTCAGATTTTACTTTATTAACCAAACACCAAAAACTGCTTTAAGGTAGAAATAAGTAACTTATTTCCAAGGCACCTCAACCCCAAACTGGCCCTAAATCTTTGAAAACATGTATGTTAAAACCAGAGCTGTCTGTTTTTAAAGGGATACATCGAAAGGGATTAAATCTTTGAAAACATGTATGTTAAAACCAGAGCAAATTTATTTTTAAAGTAACCCAAAAAGAAAACATCTTTTGTTTGACAACGACTGTGAGACTGTAATAAGAGTTTGAGGAATTTACAAAGGACAGAGAAAAGCATAAAAATCCGACAAAATAATACAATTTCTTTTTCAGTAATAAAAAATGGCTGCAGTAAAAGTATGTGGTGGCGGCGATGCATTAGTGGGGTAAAAACTTCAAATCCAAGTGTAATTTAATTTTCCTCTCCAGTCCCAGTCCAAAAAAAGACAGCTTTCATCTGTTTGAGTGATATATGAACAATATTTGGGTCATCTCTTGGGGTATCTTGAGGTCACCACACTTTCTAAAACTATAATTTCAACAATATTGTCGCATAATCTGAAATATTCACATTTTAAATTACTTATTATAGATCAACTATGTAAAAAATCAACTTAATTGGAAATCGTTTAATTGTATAATTGATGTCAATTAAACACAAAAAATTAAATGGTTTCCAATTAAATAGTGAGTTTTTTACCAAATCATTGATTTTTTTATTTAATTGACAACAATTATATAACCATACAATTTCCGATTGAGTTATTTTTTACATAGATGATCTATAATAAGTAATTTAAAATATGAACGGTTCTAACTATGTGCTAGCATTATCGAAATTATGATTTTAAGAGATGAAGTGACCATGAGATACTCCTAAAGGGTGACCCAAATATTGTTCGTGCTATAAATCATATACGGTAAGTAACGTAACTATGGGGGCGGCGATGACATTAGTGGGGTAAAAACTTCAAATCCAAGTGTAATTTAATTTGCCTTCCCAGTCCCCAGTCCAAAAAAGACAGCTTTCATCTGTCTGAGTGATATATATCATATACTGTACGTAACGTAACTATGTAAGAAAGAATAATTTGAAGATTGAAAGGGCAGTCAAAGTCAATTGTGGTTGTAGTCACTTGTCAGTGCTACTGTGCCCGACCGTCATCCCTATCGTCATCTTAATCCATGTACCAGTTGCTACCTATTTCTTATTTACTATTGCTTGAATTATATTATCTCCTTCTCAGTTAATATGACGTGTCCTTTGTACCTGTGAGTACACGTGATGATTTTCTTTTGTTGTTACAATGGAGAGAGCCGCCATCACACACACACATATATATATGTAGCTTTGTATTGTGGGTCTCTAAACTTCCACTGAAACCAAACGTAAAAGCCTCCTCCTCAAATATCATTAATCATGGAAGTAGTAGTAGAAGACGTTGTGATTGTGGGAGCTGGAATTTCTGGCCTTACAACTTCCTTAGGACTCCACAGGTTCTCTCTCTCTCACGCATATTCTCTCACTGTGTCTGTGTGTCTGTCAGTGTGTGTAAGTTGTAATAACTAATACATGTTAATATATATTATTCATGTTACGATGATTGTGAGCAAAAGCAAATTAAATTGAAATTTTGGTGCAGGCAGGGAATTCGAAGCTTAGTGCTGGAATCAGCAGATAGTTTGAGGATTACAGGGTTTGCATTTGTTACATGGACAAATGCTTGGAAGGCCTTGGATGCCATTGGTATTGGCGATTCTCTTCGTGTACAACATGAGTCACTTCTTGGGTAATTATGAGTGTACTCCATCACTCTCTCTTTTTCACTTCCTCACAGCCACTCTTTCTAGCTTAGCTTACTACTTACTCTGTCTAAGAAATGTTGTTTTACTATGTTATGTTGTCAAGCTGTTAATCTGAATCATTAACAAGATTAGTGCATGCTACTTTGCACTCAATCATGAAACTGATTGCACAGTTTTGAATGCAGGAATGTGACTTCCTCAACAGTTTCTGGGCTCCAAACGTTTGAGATGTCATTTAAGGCCAAAGGAAAACAGTAAGTTGACCAATAGAGTAGCTAAGTGCCTCAGTAGCTTGCATTTCTCTAGTTATTGTATCTAATTTTGCATAATTTTCAACCCCAAATATTGTTTACCTCTAGTTATTCCTCTAGTAACAGATAATTGAGAGTGTCCACGATGTGCAGCGGGGACCATGAAGTTCGTTGTGTGAAGAGGAAGTTGTTGTTGGAAACCCTTGCAAATGAACTCCCTAGTGGCACCATCAGGTACTCATCGAAGGTGGTTTCTATTGATGAATCAGGCTACTTTAAGCTGGTACATCTTGCTGATGGAACCATCTTCAAAGCCAAGGTAGACTATTTTTGCCTTTTTATCTCTATTTTGCCCCTTTTTTTAAGACAAATAATCGCTAATCAATCATATATAAAGTTAATAGTTTCTCTTTTAGTGGCATCATAAAAAACAACAATTTAAACACTTTCTTCATATCTATCATTTAGAAGGTAGTATACTCATATGAAACTCCTCTTGGGTCAACTTTGCTGGTTTCTGTACTACCATACTTATATGAAACTCTTTGCAAAGATGTTGTGCATACTGAACCACTCGAGCTTCTCACCTTGAGTATTCCTATCAGATCAGGGAAACCAACATAATATATGCAAAAATTTCTAGTTTTTTGTGAGAGAACACCATCAGAACCTGTTCCCAACAATCCAGAAAGCTGGAAACCTTCCATCTCCCCAATACCGAGCTTAAAATAATGTTTCCATGACTCCCTGGCTCCCTGCCTACCGAGCAATCCCACAAAGCATGCACTATGTTCTCTTCTCTCTTCCTAGACCTTCCACATACTGCTGTTGTGGCTATTTTAGTCCTAACTAGGTTGGTTCCACCAGGCAAAATTTCAAGACAAGCACGCCATAAGAACAACTTAACTATTTTAGGGGCTATTCTTTAGTGGACTATCTGTTTGATGAGTGTAAACCAATAACATCATCTCTATTTTGGAGGGGATAAATTATTTTTATAGGTAACATCAATCTAATCGCTTACAATATCAGCGCTATGATTGAATAGGTCTTGGTTGGGTGTGATGGAGTGAACTCTGTTGTGGCAAAATGGTTAGGCTTCGAGCAGCCGGTCTTTACAGGGAGATCTGCTATTAGAGGCTGTGCCAACTTCCAGAGCAGTCATGGGTTTGATCCCACGTTCATGCAGTTCTTTGGGCATGGTATTAGATCTGGTGCCATGCCTTGTGATGATAAAACTGTTTATTGGTACTTCACTTGGACTCCCTCCACCCAAGGTAAGCCTTTCACACCAATTTTGGGGCTTCTTTTCTTCTATACTATGTTAAAGAAAACCATTCAAGTTTTGAGCTTAGGACAGATACTTGATTTTATTTTTGTACTTCTCCCATATTGTAGTACAAGTAACCATATGACTTTTTCTTACATGTTTCAAAAATGATTTGAGCTCTCAATTGCAAAACAAAAACAACTGTGATAAAATTTTTTCAGACAACATGACTAACGTGTTTTTTATTTTTCAAATCAGAACCCTTTTGAGTTTTGAGTGTACATTTGCTGCTAATTAGTGTACCACCCGTAATATGTAACCACTAAACCAGTATGTGCGTGTCACAGTTTTTTGTTTATTCTTCATGTCTAGCAGAGAAAGAGCTAGAGGAGAACCCAGCTCAGTTGAGGCAATATATGTTAAGCAAGCTCGGAAAGATACCTGATAAAGTGAAGGCAGTTATAGAAAACACTGATCTGGATGCTTTCATATCTTCTCCCTTGAAATATAGGCAACCTTGGGAGCTTCTTTGGGGAAACATTAGCAAAGGCAATACTTGTGTTGCCGGGGACGCACTCCACCCCATGACCCCAGACCTTGGCCAAGGCGGCTGTGCTGCCTTGGAAGATGGTGTTGTATTGGCAAGGTGTCTTGGTAAGGCCTTGTTGAAAAACTCAAGGCAAAATATGAAAGATAAGGTTGAAGAAGGAAAGGAAGAATATGAGAGGATTGAGATGGGGTTGAACAAGTATGCCAATGAGAGGAGATGGAGAAGCTTTGATCTGATTAGTTCAGCTTATGTGGTTGGTTTTATACAAGAGAGTGATGGAAAAATGATGACCTTCTTGAGGGACAAATGTTTGGCTCCAATCCTGCCTGGGTTGCTGTTGAAGAAGGCTGATTTTGATTGTGGGAAGCTCAGTATCTCTTAAATGAAATCATACATCCTCTGTATAATTATCATAACATTCCAAGTAATCTTATATATCAATCATATTATTAATAAGAACTTTCTTTTGTCATTAAATTGCAATTTTTCATCATCATTTATAAAATTTCAGGTGTACTCATATAAATTAAAGAATTTTATTAACAAAATATTTTTTACACCAAAAGAAAGAAAAAAATATTTTATGGAGCTAAATGATTCTGTTCCTATGTTTGACTTTGAAGTATTAATGGTTATGCCAATCAGGAAATGGTTTTGGATGAAGTTTCTTTTAAGGGGGTCTTAAGCCGTTGAATCCAACAAATAAAACACTTTTAATGTAACTCCAAGATGGCTTCTATAAAAAAGAGGATGGCTGCTGGTGATACCATGTCTTCAGTTGCATTATTGGTTTAATTTAATCTTCAAATCGAAGTTTATTAATTTGATTTGCCTTAGCAATAAGCCTCCATAGTAAAAAACAAACAGTTTATAAGTTTATTAGTTTTGTCTTATCTGGGGGAGGGGGATCTGAACCAAGTTTATTAGTTTGAGTGATTACTGTTTTGTTTACCAACTATATTGTCTTACTTGTTATTGATAAGTGACGATTAAAGTGAATTCAAATTGGAAAAAATAAAAAGTATCACATTATTTCGTAAAGTACACAACATTTGTGTGTGTGTGTCTCTGTTACCAGATGATTAGTTTCTTTTCCGTCATCCTCATCGTCACTATCCAATTGCTGCCACACAATATATCATATATAGCCAGCCATCTCATGATTGCTAGTATATAAATTTGCAGTGCGTTTCTGTTAATTTCCACTGAAAACCACAGTAGAAGCCCTCAAATATCATTATTCATGGAAATAGTAGAACCTGTTGTAATAGTGGGAGCTGGAATTTCTGGCCTTACAACTTCCTTAGGACTTCACAGGTTCTCTCTCTCTCTCTCTCACACGCACACACACACATTCTCTCACTGTGTGTGTTGTAATATATGATTGTAAGCAAAAAAGAATGGAAATTTTGGTGCAGGCTGGGAATTCGAAGCTTAGTGTTGGAATCATCAGATAGTTTGAGGACAACAGGATTTGCCATCACAACATGGACAAATGCATGGAAGGCCTTGGATGCCATTGGTATCCGCGATTCTCTTCGGGGACAACATCAAAAACTTAATGGGTATACTCACCATTCTATCAACTTCTTTTTTCACATCTCACATTCAGTACTCTATCTTAGCTTATAACCACTTGCTACTGTCTATCACATGTTCTTTACGAGACAATTAGACTTGTTATGTTAGCAAGGGCCAATAATTTGATCGGATGACTATTTGTTTAAATGTCTGGTTGTGAACTTGTGATGACACTTTGACTACTTAATTAGCATACATGTGGTAGACAGTGACTCTGTGTGATATTTTTTCAGCTAGTGCATACAGTAATCCAACCATGAAACTGATTAATGCAGACTTTTGAATACAGGAATGTGACAACCTCAACAGTTTCTGGGCTTCAAATGTTTGAGATGACATTTAAGGCCAAGGGAAAACAGTAAGTACTTTACCAGTACAGTAGTCTATGTTCCTCCTCAGTAGCTTAATTGTAATCCTCTAGTTGCTGTGTCTCAATTTCGCATACTACTTTTCAACCCCCCAAATATTGTTTTTATGCTTTTAACCTTTACTTTTCAATGAAAAGCACTTATAACAAGTCTGTAATAGTTTATAAGGTGCTAAAATTAATATTTCTTGCCTAATAGTACTGGGAATCATATTGTTTGCTAGATTAACACATTCATCAATTTAAGCATGCTATGAACAGTCAGATAATTGAGACTGTGTACACAATCATGTGCAGTGGAGACCATGAAGTTCGCTGTGTGAAAAGGAATGTGTTGTTGGAAGCCCTTGCAAATGAACTCCCTAGTGGCACCATCAGGTTCTCATCCAAGCTGGTTTCCATTGAAGAATCTGCAGGCCACTTTAAGCTGCTGCATCTTGCTGATGGAAGCATCCTCAAAGCCAAGGTACTGCCACTAATCTTGCCTTTCTTATTTATTTATCTCTTTTTAGACTTTTTCATAACTATCATTTAAAAGTTTCATTTTGATCCCCAACTTTCATGGCAGTCATTTTGGTCCCCATACAAAGGACTATTCTTAACATGGTGATTATGTTTATAGGTAACTTTGATGATCTAATCTCTTATAATATCAATGCTGTGGTTGAATAGATCGTGGTTGGGTGTGATGGAGTGAACTCCATGGTGGCAAAATGGCTGGGATTCAAGCCTCCGGCTTTTACAGGGAGATCCGCGGTTAGAGGTAGTGTCAACTTCAAGAGCAGTCATGGGTTTGATCCCATATTCATGCAGTTCTTTGGGCATGGTGTTAGATCTGGTGCCATCCCTTGTGATGATAAAACTGTTTTTTGGTTCTTCACTTGGACTCCCACAAGCCAAGGTAATTAATCCTTAAAATTCACACCAATTTTGGGGCTTTTTTTGCTTCCATGCTTCCTTTTTAAAGACAATTTCAAGAGATACCATGCAATCCATATGCATCAAAAATGGTTTTCAGCTCTCAATCACAAGACAAGTAACAAACAAACAGTGATAAATATTGTGATTCATAATATATGTTACTCAGACAACTTGAAAGTACGTTTTTTGGTTCTCCTAGTAAGTGTCCCACTAAACCAGCATGTGTATGTCACATATTTTTTGTTTATCCTTCATGTGTTGCAGAGAAAGAGCTAGAAGACAACCCAGCTCAATTGAGGCAATGTTTGTTAAGCAAGCTAGGAAAGATGCCTGATGAAGTCAAGGCTGTTATAGAAAACACTGACTTGGATACTTTTGTATCTGTTCCCTTGAGATTTAGGCATCCTTGGGAGCTTCTTTGGGGGAACATTAGCAAAGGCAATGTTTGTGTTGCCGGAGACGCGCTCCACCCCATGACCCCGGACCTTGGCCAAGGTGGCTGCGCAGCCTTGGAAGATGGTGTTGTATTAGCAAGGTGTCTGGGTGAGGCCTTGTTGAAAACCTCAATGCAAGAAGGAATGGAGGAATATAATAAGAGAGTTGAGATGGGGTTGAACAAGTATGCCAATGAGAGGAGATGGAGAAGCTTTGGTCTGATTAGTACAGCTTATATGATTGGTTTTATGCAGGGAAGAAAAGGAAAAATGATGACTTTGGTGAACAAATTATTGGCTCCAACACTGGGTATGTTTCTGTTGAAGAAGGCTGATTTTGATTGTGGGAAGCTCACAAACTCTTAAATGCAATGATACATATAAAATGGTTACTATAAGGTATTGATGAGACCAAGGGTTCATGATCGAATAGAGGCCCATTTATTTTGTTTCCTTAGAATACCTTGTAATCATATTATGATAATGATGAACGCAGACTTTCTATTCCTTCTTATATGCTTTATCAATGCAATGTTGAGTTGGTTTTTGGTACAATGATTGTATGATATATCCACATTTAACAATATATAATCTATATTTATAGTGGAAAAGCGAATTTGTTAACATGTAATGGTTAAATAATGATTGTATGACAAAAATTTTATTTTGATATTTAATATTAGAAAACTAGTATAATCTGTTTATTAATATTGTAAAACTTTGAGCCTGCTATAAACCTAGTGAGAATGTGCTGGATAACCCTAACAATATTAATTAAATATTTTCCTATTAAGTTGCTCTAGTAAACCCTAGACTCCACAATCATCTTTTTGTACAATTTTTCAGTCATATTATGTGGATTACTCGGCCAAAAAAGTCATATATGGATTCGGCCTTGTGGTTTGTATTGTTGGGCCATTCCAACCAGTCCTAATATGTAAGTGCGGTTGGGCTTTTCCACTGTGAAAATGTTCCAAAAAAAAAAAATTGAATGACGACAGCCAGAAGACAGTCGTTTCATCCTATTGATTCGCAGTCTTCAACTCGACGCCGTATGTACTTTTGCCTTTCCGTCAGTTTCTCTCTCTCACTCTCCCCGTTTCTCTCTCGCTCGTTCGCTTAGACTTGCAGAGTAGGAAAAGGAGCGAAGCCCTAGCTTCTCCATCGCCAATCGATTCAGATCAACTGAGCTTGAACGAAAATTTTAGGTAAATTCGTCTTAATCACAAAGAAATGTCACTCATATTGACTTTGATTTCGTTTCAGTGTTCAGTCAATTTATGTTGTGTGTGTAATCTGAGTACAGTTACTTCAAGATGACCCAAGACGTGGAGATGAAGGAGGTCCCGGCCCCTTCCAATTCAGCTTCTTCTACTTCTCCTTCAACTTTCCACAGTAAGTTACCATCTCACATCACTGTATCTCTCTTTGATTAAACCCTAACTTTTCCACGTTGATTTTGGAGTTGGAGTAATTTAGTGATATTTTATGGAATTGGGGATGCGGAGTTTGTTTTAGATTTGTTGTGTTTCACTTTATATTCTTAATTTTACTGGGTCTTGCTTGATTTTCGAAGATTTGAAGGAGATTGCTTCACTGCTTGAGACTGCTGCGTACAGCAGGGAGGTTCGGCGAATTGTGCGCGCGGTTAGACTGACGATGGTGCTGAGGCGGAAGCTGAAGGTTTCCGTGCTCTCGGCATTTCTCAATTTCGCCCTTTTGCCGGGATCCGAGGTTCACAGCCGGTTATCCGCCTACCTTCCAAAGGTGAATTTGGATCAGCCTTATTGAATTTTGAAATTAAACTTGTAAATTAATACTAATGTGAAACATGGTTACACAGGAAGATGAACATGACATGGACGTTGATACTGCCACATCTGGGACTCAAGTTCCCTCAAAACATGCCTTGCCAGAGCTAGAGATTTACTCCTACTTGCTTGTGCTAATTTTTCTGATCGATCAGAAAAAATACAATGAGGTGAGGCAGTATATACACTCTCCCCTGGGTCTTATACTTTCGAAAAATGGAGCTCTGATGTTTGTAGTAACATTGCACTGCTGTCTTTTAGGCTAAAGCTTGTGCCTCGGCAAGCATTGCTCGAGTAAAGAACATGAATAGGAGAACCATTGATGTTCTGGCTTCTAGGCTTTACTTCTATTACTCTCTTAGCTACGAACTCACCGATGACCTTGCAGAAATTAGAGGGTGAGTTGTATCTTATCATACTAACGATTATTTTTTGTTAGTTGTGTCTGCATGTGTGTTCTTTCAGGTACCACCGTACCAAGCCTTTGTATTAAAAAAGGTCTGAGTCAATGTTTTTGTGATTCACTTATGCACTTGAGGGCTAATTTGTTCACTCGTTCATTAACAGAAATCTTCTTAATCTTCACCGAATTGCAACTTTGCGCCGTGATGAGCTGGGTCAGGTAAATCTTCAATATCAAAATCGATTGTGTCTGTTTTACTGGTTTCTTATGTGATAACAATGTGATGCAGGAAACACTTCTCAACCTGCTGCTTCGCAATTACCTGCACTATAACCTATATGACCAGGCAGAGAAACTGAGGTCCAAGGCTCCTCGATTTGAGGCTCACTCAAACCAGCAGGTCATTTTCAGTCATTCAACTTTACAGCTATGATTACAAACTGTGTATCTAGGATCACCACCGCATGTGAATGTGAATATATGGTTCAGTCTTTTTTGCAAGGCTAAGTTGTGTTTTTGCATGAATATATAACCAACTCCTAAGCTTCTGCATGCTTTATTGTATGACGAATGTCATGTAACATTAATACTATGAGATGTTTCTTCAACATGCTTGTTCCTTGAGATGACTGCTGTTTCTTGAGATGTTGGTATTGCTTTAGCTATTATTTGGGGTGGCTTGTATTTGGTGGACTACTTGTTCAACTGTATTGTATTTCAGACCTCCTATTTCATATTAATATAATATGTTCCGTTTGCTATAAAAAACAAAAACAAAAAACAAAAAATAGATGTATTGTCATGACATGCTGGTCTATCTTATGTTTATGCCTTCTTCAACTGTCAATCTCATACTTACTATCATTGGATTTCATCACTACAAAATTTTCTGTTTATTATTAAGAAAAAAATTTTATTGTAATGACTTGCTGATCTATCTCGTGTGTTTGCCTTTTGCAACCTCAATCTAATACTATCAATGAATTTCTTCTCTAGTCTGTTGTTAGCATGTTGCAATATTTTCCTTTTAGGAATAAATTACACTGATTTTCTGTCTATATTTCAGAAATTTTCAATGAAATTTATTAATTGCTGCTCTATTAGGAATAAATTACATTGTGTGATATTTGAGTCGATATTTCTGAAAAAAGTTTATGAAATTTAGTAAGTTCTAAGAAGATTATACTATATTTTCCCTCTTATTTTAATATTTTGCCTAACAACTTTATGGAAAACGGGGATGGTCCTTGGGAAGTAAGTGGGTTTACCCACCAGGCTGTTCTCATAGAGACAAATTTATACCAGCTCGATCTGAAACATTGTGGTAGAAAATACACATGATAAAAAAAGCCTCTATCTCCTCAGTTGTGGTTCCTTTCTTTCTAATTATGAGTTGCATATTCTGATTCTTATTATTTTCTCTTGCAGTTCTGCCGGTATCTCTTTTACCTAGGTAAGATCAGAACAATTCAGTTGGAGTACACTGATGCAAAGGAGTCCCTCCTACAAGCTGCTCGGAAGGCCCCTGTAGCAGCCCTTGGTTTTCGAATTCAATGCAACAAGTGGGCAGTCATTGTACGCCTTTTGCTTGGAGAAATCCCTGAGAGAACTGTTTTTATGCAAAAAGGCATGGAGAAGGCTTTGAGGCCGTACTTTGAACTAACAAATGTAAGTCTGGAATTAACTTTGAGCCTTGAACTTTACTCTTTCGGTAAGAACAAGGTTTAACAAATGATGATTTTTTTTTTTCCCTGTTTTTAAATAGAAAAGCCAAAGTCAATTACTTAATTGTGTGGCTTTATTGTCTTATAAGTTATAAAGCTTTGATAATAATAACAATTTTCTGCTAGAGAGTATTGCAGTATCTTATAATTCCTAGAATGAGGCTGGTATTTGATTCTGTAATGCCTGAAAGATGGCCTCCTTGGAATTGACTAACCAGTTGGGTCTGTGAGCTTTTTTTCTGCTTTTTTTGATTTAAACAATTTGTGTTTTTCAGGCTGTGAGAATTGGTGACTTGGAGCTATTTAGAACTATTGCTGACAAGTTCTCGAATGTCTTCAATTCAGACCGAACCCACAATTTGATTGTTAGGCTGCGACACAATGTCATAAGGACCGGGTTGCGCAACATTAGTATTTCCTATTCTCGTATTTCTCTGGCCGATGTTGCTAAAAAGCTGAGATTGGACTCTCCAAATCCTGTTGCTGATGCTGAAAGTATTGTGGCCAAGGCTATCAGAGATGGTGCAATTGATGCCATTCTCGATCATGCAAAGGGGTGGATGGTGTCAAGGGAAACTGGGGATATCTACTCTACTAATGAGCCCCAAGCTGCATTTGACACAAGGATTGCCTTTTGCCTCAATTTGCATAATGATGCCGTGCGAGCACTTCGGTTTCCACCAAATTCTCACAAGGAGAAAGAAAGTGCTGAGAAGAGGAGGGAGAGACAACAGCAGGAGCAAGAGCTTGCCAAGCATATAGCTGAGGAGGATGATGATGAGTTTTGAATCAGTTATATACTGAGAAGGCATCTATTGGCACTGTGAAATTCTCTCAAAAAGCTGTGCATTTTTCTCTGAAATGCCCATCAAGAATATTTTGTTTTCTGGTCTGATTGACCTCCGATGGTGCCTATTTGCATTTATGTTATATGTGTGCTAAGTTGAGCCTAGCAACCCCTCTTTCAACCCTATTTTGAGGCTGCTTGTTTCTTTCCATTGCATATGATTGAAACATTGAGTATTTTACATTTTCTCCAGAAATTGCACGTTATCAGGTTACTTTAGTAGTGACCCCGTGCAGCTCTTGTTCTTTCTTATGTTTCCTGGAATTTGAAAATTGAAGCAGTGGCATATTGCCAGGAAATTTTCTTTAGTTTTGATTAAGCGAACATTTTTATGGGTAACTATTGGCTTTTAGCTTGATTCATTCAGGAATTATACAAGGTCTATTTTTTATGGGATAGAGGAATATTCACACTACGTTAAATAACCATTCATGTCAGGAGAATAAAAATTTCCCCTGCCTGCAAGATAAGGAAAACATAATTAAGGAGACACTTCTCAAGGCATTGCAATTTACAAACTCACAAGACGGAAATTATCAAAATAAAAAATATAGTGTTAAATTACACAAAATGTTTCTGATCTTTTACTACTCCCTCAAATGATAAGAATCATATCAAATCCTTCCATCTTTAGCAGAAAGCTCCTTTACCAATCCAGTGAAGCCAAATGTTACAAACTTTACAATATACGACTGGAAAGGAAGAATCACAAATAATGGTTTCATCTCCAGTATAATTGAAGTGATGCAAATCTCTAATCCCAATGGTACAAAACATATGAACTTAGAAAATTCCACTTCGTAGGTGAGCCAAGGGAATAAATTCCACCAATTTGATAAAAAGAAAGATTCAGAAAAGTTCAGGTATAATCCAGTAGAGATCATTCACCCGGTTGAACTGAACCCAAATGACTTGACAATGGTGCTCACCCTTTCTGCGAAAGTTTTGGAGGTTATCTTTTTACCTGGTTCATGAAATGGATTTGAAATTGCATCCACATAAGCGGCATGGAATCTCCTGAAAAACTATACCATGAATCAACAAGTTAGAGGGCATATCTAAACTCCGTGCATACAGTCACAAAAGACAGCTTGATGGAACAAATTTAGCATTTTAAAAGACTAGAGACCACCAACATTATCAAAATGGAAGATCTGGGAAGCAAACCAATTTAAACAAACGAAGTAATCAAAACAAGTTCTAGCGTGAAGTACTTATGAGAAGCATTACAACTAGTTGTTATTAAGTGAATGATAGAACGAAAACAAACATTGGCATTTCTTGTCAAGAGATGCTTTAAGTTGCATGCAAATAGCACTCTTGCCACAATAGTATATCTCACTTATTCTCACAACTCATTTCTAAACTATGCAGGAACTAAATACATTTGATTTTAATCAATATTATATGTACATAAACTCAGAGTAATCACCACCGAGGAACATTCTCTAACTTGAGGAAGCAAAGCTGAAAAATCACTTTGCACTCCACTGGCTAAGTGCCCATAAGAAACAAGTAATAAAAGTAGAATTGAAAAGTTGCACTAGGTAAATTGCCCCGTTTATCACTTGGGGGAATAAAGCCTTTTGTTTATCAAAAACAGAGGGTAGGAGTTCACATTATATTAGATATTTTGAATTATCTAGTCAGGTTCCCTTTCACATAAGGACCAGCTGCCATCCCTGCCAGTTGCATCCTCATTTGGGCTGGTTTTATGATTTTCAAGGTAGCATTAAATCCCATTTAAATAATGTAATAGTCTACCCCTGTATACCCTAGTTGAAAGTAAAATTATGCAGCTTTACTATAAAGTAGAATAATATCAATTCCTTTACACAGCACCAGACTGGAACAGAAAGAATGAAAACTATAATATGAAATTTATCTGCCACTCGGGTGACAAAAGCAATCTTGCACTTGTGTTCTATGACAAAAAAAAAGGTTAAACATGACTCATTGGTGAGTCATCACCCTTTAAGTCTAAACAATTTTCCTAAGTTACAACCAATGCCTTAATCTACACAAGCTTTTAAGTCATTTACCAGAAATTTTTTTTTAATACATAAATAACATTCTTATTTCAGAAGGAAGCCTAAAAATTGAAGAACATTAATTCATATAATCAGCTCAGAAACTAATTTATGGAGGACCATCTCTTCTGAAATTTGATGTCATCTTTCACCACTAGGTATAAGATGATATGTTAGTTCAGAATCAGATTGATGAAAAATTGCTGAGTTAATGCTGCATTATTCTTTTAACAAAATACAGCATCATTCTTCATTTTCACAAAATGCGTTCTTTAGGAACAATGTCCAATCAAGACACAAGAGCGATACTCACGTTTCTAACATCTGCATCTTTGACATCAAGATCTGTAGTTACCAAGATAAACTTCACCTTTGTGTTAGTCAAGTAGCCATACCTGCAACAACACCACTATATAAGAACCACATAGCCCAAGATGCTCATAACAAACATACGCAAGATAGATGAAAAATGAACTCACTACTCACACTTTGTAATTTTCAGTTGGATAAAGCAGACCCAAGAATGTCTCATTCAATGTCGGTCCAGACTTTTTTGGATTGTTCACTACAAAATCACACACCCAAAAATACATAAATTCATACTGAAATACACAAATCCAACTATCAAGCACCTAACTTTCGGTTAGACAAATCACACCCAACAATGCCCATCATCATATACATATTATTCCAGTTTTTCCTACATTTCCAATTCCAATCAAACTAAATTATGAACTATTCAGTAGAACCCAGAACTTCATATCAAATTCTAAATACAAAATCTTCAACAAAAAAAATAATCCCTGAAGTAAAATTTAGCTGGAGCATATTACGTAAAATTAAGCGAGACCCAGATCCGAACTTTTACCACGCTCATCTACCACGTCGAGGGAGCAGTGGACGATGTGGTGGAGCTTGAGGGCGTCATCGGCATCAGTGAAGCTCTGTATGTAAAGCGGGTTGTTCTGCTCCCCTCCAAATTTTTCACACACAAAAAAAAAAAGAACGTTAATTTTAATTTTGTTCCTTACAATACTTTTTTGAGAGTACATAAGAGAGTGAGGGCGCACCTGGTGGCCGATGACGGCGACGCAGACGATCATCTTCTCCAGAGGCTCTGTTTTCCGTTCGTCTGCTCCAGTGGGGGCGATATAAATTAATGCTGTGTTTCGTTCCGGTTTGGCTACGACGTCGTTTGCGGATTAATGGGTATTGGGTAGCGGATCTAAAGTTCTAAACCGTCGTTTACTCATTTTGATTTTTAGTTACATTTTGGGGTGGGTCGGGTGGGAGCTCAACCCGCCACCACCCGCATAGTTAATAGACGGGACGGTTGTAAGTTAATTGAGGAGTAGGTTGGAGTAAGTTGGTGGCGGGTGGGTCGTTTAGGTATAGTGGAAATTAAACAGGGTGAAGGTGGGTTTATATGAATGCTTGTGGGTTTATATGAATGCTAACCTTTTAAAATTGAAGCAAATTATTTATGTATATACTTAGAATAATGTTAATGACCCCCATTTCACCCATTAAAATGACTTATCTTCTGTCTAAAGTATGGAAACAATATTTCTTAAATTACATAAGTGAGGAAAGTAATGAATAAGGTAATTATGTAAATAGATAATAATTTTACTGGCTCTTGACTCTTATAGAAAACATCCATTTTATTTTCTATATTCCATAATTGGTTAAATGGGCGGTGATGGGTGATGAAGGAGGGAACTCAAATCTGAGCCGTCCACTATCGGGTGGGTCGGGTGAAAACTAAACGGGTGACGGCTAGGGCAGTAAGTGGGGATGGGCGGGTTGATGCCCACCCCTACATTTTACCGCTCAATCAGTCCATCTCATCATTCCTTTTCTTTTGGGCCAGGCCCGTTATTCTTTTTTATTTTGGATTTAAAGGAGAATAATGGTAATAATAATCTATTTGTCTAAAAATGTTGACAGTTAGCATGACTAAATCAGAAGTTCTTTAAATCAAAAGGTTATATACTCCCTTGAACGAAAAGGCTACCTTGCCTTGTCCACAAAAACATTCATACCATTCTCCCCTGCCCAAATAAAGCACAATTTATTTCTTTGCTTCATCTATAAATAATATTTAAAATAAATTAAAAATGTTTTCTTGTTCTTAACCCAAAAAAAACCATTAAATGAAAGAACTAAGTACTTATCATGTTATATATCCCATTTTGCCACTTATTCTTGGTATGGTCCAATGTGGCAATGAGAAATACAAAATAAAATGTATATTCCTAATATGTTGAAATAGTTTAATGAATATAAAACCACATTCGAAGTATTCTCCCAAAAAACAAATGACATTCGAAGTTGTAACTTGTACACAACACAAACTAATACGACATAGTATGTAAACTGTAAATTAATATGCTTGCTAAACAAGTTAACTTTTTAAGAAAACCCAAAGCCCATATCAACTATTGCTTCTTTCATTTAAATCCAAACAACAAATTTGTTTATGTACATGAAAATCCCATCAATTTTAAAATGCATATTCTACTACTCTACTCTTCACTTATTTTAAAAACAANATTTTAAAAATAAAAAAAAAAAAACTTAAAAAAAAGAGGGATTTTTAAGTGAAGGGTATGCTAAATATCTGACCAAGAAAATAGAGGGCATCTTAAATAATCATTAAACAGAAGCATCAATCAGAATTAAACAAATATTCAAATTACGAAAATACCCCTACACCGCTCCCAACTCCCAGCTCCCACCTCCGTTCTCTGCATTATATTCCTCCACGACATAGCACAATACCCTCTGCGGCCCCGACCTCCGCTCAAAACATAACAAAAGCTTTCTCTTTCATTATTTCTTCGTTCGTTGTCTTCTTCATCATCGAAAACTCCATCTCTCTCTTTCTCTGTCTCTGTTCGAACTCTCAGATTTTGTGAGGTAATTCTCACACAACCCCTTCCTGCAATCCTCTAATTCCATATATATATATTTGGTTGATAAATCGTTTTTATTTTTGTAATATATTTAAATTTGAATCGCGTTGCTTTGAAATCGATGATGAAATATATAATCTAATGGAGATGCTATTGTATGAATGGATTTACGCTGATGTAACTTTCCCATTATTAATTGAATACTTGGCTCGTCAGCTAAATGTGAGCTACTCTAGGGTTGTCATCTGTGGTTTTATTGAAATTTTGTATCTTTTTAATTATCCAACATCACCTTCTACCTTATTGAATCCGATTGGACCATTCGGTTCCATCTTCGTATCTGATTGGCGTCCTTGGATGTGTTTGTAAGTATTTCTGGGATTTTTTTAGCTTAACGTAATTTGATTCTGATATTAACTCTCTAATTTCTATGTTGGATGAATATCCATGTATTTGCATATATGTTTTTATTTAAAAAAAATTGGGTTTGGAACTTTTAGGTGTATTTTATTATTAGTTTTTAACCAAGGAATTGGATAATCAATTCACAGGCATAATTTTGTTAATCATTTGTAATCATATTCATTTTTATATATGGAACTTATAAAAGTAACTCTGTTTGCTGGTTAAGGAATCCATAGAACTCTATAACTGCCTAGAAGCTTTATGAAGAGAGAAATATGAATTTAGGTTTATTATTGAGTACAATAAATTTAACCCAGTGTTCTTTTTTCTTAGGAATATGATAAATCTCAAAAAAAATTTTTATCTTTCTTTTGGTTATGTTATGATTTTGGTTTGACATTAAGACCACATTTATTGTGCGTTCTCAGGTTTTTGGATGGGAACCAGGCAGAATGACATCAATTTTAAAGTTAACGAGCCTACTACTATTGACCTTGATAATAATTCTTTGAGCCAGATTGATTCTTCAACAAGTGCAGTTGTTTGTGATCCAAATGTAAATAATGACCGAAATGATGTTAAGAAGTTGAGTGAGGTTGTCAGTAACATTAGTAATACCCCATATATTTATAGACAAGATGTTGTGAGGAGCAAGAGTGGTAAAATTGGGATTGTGACTGAAGTTGCCGGTGATTCGGATTCTGATAGCAGCACCAGTGATGATGAGGATGAGGATGAGGATGAAGATGATGAGGATGGTGAAGATGGTGAAAATGAGGAAGAAGGTGGTGATGACAGCAATGCTACTCATGGTAATGGTGACAGGAACAAAAATGGTGGTAATGATAAGAGCGGTCCTCTTCCTGCTGACCAGGTTCGAGTACTTTGGATGGATGAAACTGAGTCAACCCAAAATATTAGTGATTTAACAGTTGTTGATCGGGGATTCTTGCATGGGGATTTTGTTGCTGCTGCTTCTGACCCAACTGGGCAAGTTGGTGTTGTGGTGGATGTCAATATCTCTGTGGATTTGTTAGCTCCTGATGGATCTGTCATAAAAGATGTGTCGTCAAATGAATTAAAACGCGTGAGGGAGTTCACTGTGGGTGATTATGTGGTCCTTGGTCCCTGGCTGGGTAGAATTGATGAAGTTTTTGATAATGTGACAGTGTTGTTTGATGATGGTTCTGTGTGTAAAGTAATAGGAGCAGAGCCAATAGATCTCAAACCGCTTTCCAAAAATATGCTTGAAGACGTGCATTTCCCTTACTACCCTGGGCAGCGTGTGAAGGCAAGGTCATCATCAGTTTTCAAGAATTCTAGGTGGCTATCTGGTTTGTGGAAGCCTAATCGTCTGGAAGGTACTGTTAATAGGGTTACTGTTGGATCAGTATATATTTATTGGATAGCTTCTGCTGGCTGTGGGCCAGATTCTTCTACTGCCCCTGCTAAAGAGCAGGTTCCCAAGAACTTGAAACTATTATCTTGTTTTAAACATGCAAATTGGCAATTGGGTGACTGGTGTCTTTTCGACTCATCAGTGCCATCATCTTCTGTCTCCTTAAACAAGGGTTTATCAAAACTAGAAATTCATGATTCTGTAAACAGTGAATTGGAATCTACTCAAATGGGTAGTGGGTGTGATTCAGAAGAGAGTGCGCTAGAAGAATCAAATGGAAATAGTGAATCCATGGATATTGATCCAGTCTCTGTATTAGATAGAAACAATGGGAATACTGAAAATAATGTATCTATTGAATCTAGTTCCTGCTGTAGTTCATTGTCTGTTTCAAAGGAGCCCGTTCATGAAACATGGCCTCTTCATCGCAAAAAGATCCGCAAAGTTGTTGTTAGGAGAGACAAGAAGGCACGAAAGGAAGACAGTTATCAAGTATCCTTTTTGATTGTCAATACCAGGACAACAGTTGATGTGGCGTGGCAGGATGGTACAACAGAATGGAAACTGGATTCAACAAATTTAATTCCAATTGATAGTCCTGGTGATCACGAATTTGTTGCCGAACAGTATGTGGTGGAGAAGGCATCAGATGATGGTGACGATGCTTCTGAAGCTAGGCGTGTTGGGCTTGTGAAAAGTGTAAATGCCATGGAGCGAACAGCTTGTGTACGGTGGTTAAAGCCAGTTTCCAGAGCTGAAGATTCTAGAGAGTTTGAGAAGGAGGAAGTTGTGAGTGTCTATGAGCTTGAGGGTCATCCGGATTATGACTACTGTTATGGAGATGTTGTCGTCAGACTGTTGCCAGTTTATGTTTCTGCACAAACTGCTTCAGGAACAGACTTTGTTGAGGAACCAAAGCACCAAAGTAGACCAAGTGAGCGTATATCTGGTTGTAAAAAAAATGAAGATCCATCTAGTAGTGAAGCTTGTATGGAATTCTCAGATCTTTCATGGGTTGGGAATATAACTGGTCTTAAGAATGGTGATATTGAAGTTACCTGGGCTGATGGGATAGTTTCTACGGTATGTTCATTGCCTAATTTCAACTATTGTTTTCTTCTCCATGGTTTGTTTGTTTATCTTAAATCTAAAACTCTGTGTATCTGTAACTTAGATTTATTAAATTGACAACATTAGTACTATATACTTTTTACCTCTCCTCTGCATAAAATAGTTCACTTAGGATGTGTTATCTTTATTTGAATTGATAACATTATTAGGGTAAAAGAATTTTTTGAAAGGGATGTAATCAAATGATATAAACCTTGTTAGTCAATAGACTATGAGAGAAAAGAGTAGAAACTCATTGGAGGATTCTGATGGTAATTGAATGGTCTCATTAGCTGCTTGAAATATGGTAGGTGTAAAATAAAATTGGGTTCCTTTGATTATTTTGGCTGGAATTATTATTTGATACTTCTAAATATTTCCATTCTTTGTTCAATTGACTTGTGGCATAAGATAGCTGATTTTGCATTTGTTTTTAATATATAATCAACATTCAATGGTATAAGTATATATTTTTTTTCTATGGAAGAGTTCCAAGTCTTGTTGATTCAATTAAATGATTCTTTAATTTGTTAATAGGTTGGACCTCAAGCAATTTATGTTGTTGGTCGAGCTGATGATGATGATTCAATTGGTGCTGGGAGTGAGGTTAGTGATGCTGCTAGTTGGGAAACAGTTGATGATGATGAGATGCCTGCCCTATTTGCCATTGAGAGCACACAAGAGGTTTGTTTCTGTTTGAAATAGTAGTATGTTTCACCGAGGTCCCAATCAGTTGCCTTCAAAAAAAAAACTAGTTTGTCTACCGAAAGAACTAAATTTGTTGGAGCACAGGTAGGGATGGACTAGTTATCAATTTGTTGTAAGCATCTGGGCAATAGGTTTTTGACAATATTGTATTCTGGAAGATTATATCCAAACTTCTTTTATACCTTTGGGCCACTGGCCCTAATGGTATCCCCTTCCCATTTAAGAGGATGGGGTGAACCCCCGGTTTCAATGCGTCTGAATTACCAAATAAAAGGGGATTCATCTTTATTTTCTTTTAAATTATTATTAAAGTTGCAGACTGGGTACTTGAATTCAACATTTTGGGATACTGATTCTCTTTTCTTATCTTGGAGGTTTGACCATCATAGGGTTGATTCATCCACTAGATGAATATATTGTGTTAATAGATTTTAAATGAATAGTGAAGACCTTAAATTTACTCAATTATTTGTGTTATTTATTTTGTTCAGGAAGTTGGGCTACAAAATGCCTTAGACATGAATTCTGGGGCAGAAGAGAGCAGAGAGAATGATTCTGGAAGGAACACAGCACTGTCTGTTCCCTTGGCTGCATTTCGGTTTGTTACCAGACTGGCGACTGGAATATTCTCACGGGGACAAAAGAATCTGGGTCCAATTTGTTTGGATACCCAAGGTCAAGGTGAACTTGAGCCTCGAGAAGTGGAAATTTCTCAGGGAAGAGATCATGGTGAAGATTCCAGCTCTCAGAAACCGAATGTGGTCGATAGTTGTGGTTCAGAAATAAATCATGGAAAAGAGGAGAGACATGTTTCCCCAGAGACTGCAGAAATGTTGGATGCTGCAGAAATTTTATGCAACTTGAGGACTGAAGAATCAGATGCTGTAGAATGTAGCAAAGATGATGCTTGCAGTTTCAAACGTTTTGATATAGCCAAAGATCCTCTGGACCATCAATTTCTTGGTGCAGCTGGGCAGGTATCTTTTTCTATTTCATTTTCAATTACAGTTTTGCTTTGTATAATAGCACTGTGGCAAAACTGTCACTTAATTCTTGCAGGATTCCTCTTTCTACATGCATGAAAGGGGCCGCTTGCTTAATTAATTATTATTTAATAATCATGTTAGAGAATAGTTATATAGAAGGTACAGACAACGATATTCTCTCTTAAAAAAAAAAAAAATGAGGGTAGATGTTTAGGGTATTTCGATCTAAAAATGGACTTGTCTATTTGTGTTTCCGGTTTTCTTTTCCTGCTAGATATTTGATTCAACGATTTGAAAAACAATGAAATTAAAGTTGTTATGTCAAGTCTGTCATTCTTTTCTGGCCTTGGTAATTGGTTTAGGCATTTTTTTTGTACTACTTTTTCTAACTATTAATGGCCATATGTGGTTTTTGACTTGTAAAACAAGGAATAATTTCATATTTCTAACCTTTTTTTGTATATATAATGCATTTGCAGAATAGCAGCGGAAGAAAGTGGCTTAAGAAGGTTCAGCAAGATTGGAGCATTCTTCAAAATAACCTGCCTGGTAAGGGTTGGTGTCTAATTTTTTACGATTAGTATCTCTCCCATTTTAGCTACCCTTGGATTTAACAGTCAAATTTAAACAGATGGGATTTATGTACGAGTTTATGAAGATCGAATAGATCTCTTGAGGGCAGTTATAGTTGGGGCTTATGGGACACCGTACCAAGACGGCCTCTTCTTTTTTGATTTTCACCTCCCTCCAGAGTACCCTGATGTTCCTCCGGTTAGAACTACTATCTAGTTATGATGATCTATCTTTGGTTAAGCTGTAATTTAATTAGCCAATTTGTAAAATTTTTGTGTGTGTGGATTTAATGCACCAAAGGTTTTTGTCTGTTTATTCTCTGAATGGATTTGTGATGCTGCAGTCCGCATACTATCATTCTGGTGGCTGGCGGATAAATCCAAATCTATATGAAGAAGGCAAGGTGTGTCTTAGTCTTTTAAATACTTGGACTGGCAGAGGAAATGAAGTATGGGATCCAAAGTCTTCTAGCATCCTTCAAGTTCTTGTTTCACTCCAGGGGTTGGTGCTAAACTCTAAGCCATATTTTAATGAAGCTGGCTACGATAAGCAGATTGGGACGTCTGAAGGGGAGAAGAATTCATTGTCCTACAATGAGAATACTTTCTTGCTGAACTGCAAGACAATAATGAATATTATGCGGAGGCCTCCCAAGGTGATGCATCATATTCCAATATTCAAGTTTTATCTTGTTCCACTAAAATATTTTACTTTTTTGGTTGTGATATATATACTAGTATTCCCTCTTTATCTTGGTTTCATTAAGATTTTTTTGGGTGATACATATCCCATCCCCAGGAGGTCCCATTTTAGTTGCATATGACTCAATCGGTTCTACATCCACCATATTTTAAAATAGAAGGCTGGGATGCTGTCTTGTGTGAATGAGATTCAGTATTGAGTTGGGTAGACGACCCCTTGAAATAAGTGGAATGAAATGTCAAATGAGCACCATATTCATACATTGTAGGGAAAAAGGTGAACTACATGCATGAGGTGGCTTCATGTTAATTTATTTTAAAAAAAATTAGATGACCTGTTTGATACTAATTAGATGCAAAAGACAGGTAGCAGCTTCAGTTAGACTCTTTTTGATATCTTACAAACTATATCATGTAAATATAACTACCAAAGTAAAATGTCACCCTTTTTGTTTTATGTTGTGTGGTCATTTTATAAACTAAAGCCTGCTGGGTGCTGCTATCGTTTTGCCTCAGCAAAAACTTGATATATTTATTAAGTATTTTTTTCATATCTATGGCCTGTAGGACTTTGAAGAGCTTGTCAAAGACCATTTCAGGAGACGAGGTCATTACATTCTCAAGGCCTGTGATGCATATATGAAAGGCTACTTAATTGGTTCTCTCACTGAAGATGCCTCTGTTAGTGATAAGAGCGACGAAAATGCAACCTCAGTTGGTTTCAAGTTGATGTTAACCAAGATTGTGCCAAAGCTCTTCTCAGCTCTGAGTGCGGTTGGAGCTGATTGTCATGAATTTAAGCATCTGCAGCAGCAGTCATAGTATAGGTTTGAAGATGCAATTTACCAAGATGTCTGGACCCATCAAGTCAAGAAGGTCAGTCGGTTTTGATTCGTTGCTATTTTAAAAATTCGAGATACTTGTCAATGTAAAGGCTTCACATATTCTATTAGAATTCTTTTTTGTGATTCATCAATAGAAATTGAATGCCTTGTCCATTTTATGAAGTGGGGGTTTGTTGGAGCGAAGTTGCTGGCTCTCCCATTATTTCACAAACGATTGTTTTATGCTAGCCGCAGATTGGGAATCAATACATCTTTTGCATTTGGCTGCTTAACTATGTTGACACATCTTTTGGCTGGTTTGGGTGACGGGGCTTTCTGGGATTGCGAAAGCCGGCAGTCATGTTCATTGTTGTTTGCACATTTGTTCAGGATTTAATGAGTTGATTTGATTTTAAAAAATGGGTAATCTGCAAGAGATGCTCAAATTTGACTATATCAGTTATATTGTTTGTTCAGGATTTAATGAGTTGAATTGATTTAATAAAATTGGTATCTGCAAGAGATGTTAAATTTTGACTATATCAGTTATATTATCTGAAGTGGCTTCTCATATTTAATTGAACTCTTTTGCACTTGTTATCTGTTGCTACTCATTTCCAAAGAAAAAATGGGTTGCCTGTTCTGTTCTAGACCTCAGCTCTTGTTCTATTCAATATATAATTGCAGATCTTGGACTTTCAATTCAGTCTACGTTCTCACAAAGGGTACTCAAAAGGTGTTTTCCAGTTTACGATGGGAAACTGAATACATGCAAAACATCCAATTTCCTTTTGTAATTTTAGCAGAGGCAGAATCTATCTAGTTTCCAACTCCAAGAGTTTGATCGGTAAATTTGTCAGAAACTTAACCATTGCCCAGTTGGAGTTGGAGCTAATGGATTGTCATTTTGGTGAAATATTAAGGGATATTGGGACTTGATTTCTATAAGTAAACTTCTAAATTCTATCATTTTCCAGTAAACACCTGACTGACCTAACGGGCAGATGTCTAGATTAACCTAATCATCATTCATCAATCTATTAAAAAGCATGAGAATTATGTCCCATTGAAGTCACAAAGTTCTGTAACATGAGTTAATGAGAATTACAAAAGTGAGATTTTCGTGAAATCTATTGAGGGTCCATGTATTATTACTCTGTTAAGTATAATATTAATATCTCATAAGAGAGCCTGCTGGTACTAACTACTAACGCTTGTATTTTATTTTTATTTTATAACATTTAGCATGTGGATTGTGTGACATTACATTACTAAGAAAAGTTAAAAAAGTTTAAGATCACAAATTCAAAGTTGAATAAAAGAGTGGCATTTGAGAATCCATTCAATTGACAATAACATTATTGTACAACATAGTTGTATAGTCTTCACCCTGATGCCCCGTTATGGAAGGGGAATTTAGCACTGAAGGGTGTCATCATAGCAATGTGATTCAAGTTCAGACAAGCAAACGATGTCCCCAAAAAGCAAAACCATGTACTTGTACCTTAAAACAAAATTCTCTTTTACAGACTTGGAACTGGTGCATTGTAAATTTGCAAGCCTAAAGCCTTAAACTGAATCTAAATTCCTCTACTTTGTGCAAACTCCATGTGATAATGTCATGGTAATTACAATAATCATCGCCAAGCTGTTATGATTCCATCTTCTCCTTCCTCTGATATGCCACAAGATAGGATAGAAGAGTTCATTCTAAAGTGCCCCAGGAAGGAAAGATGACATCTACAAGCCAAGCCAAGCCAATGCTTGCAAGGTTATGAGAGGGCAATAGCTTGCAGGAACATTAAGTTATCAAATGTCAATTCACTGTAGGGAATGTATCTTCTTTGAATTTTATAGTACAATTATGTAGATGTGAAACTTCGAATTCATTCCCTAGCTGCCTAACATCTAAGAACTGTCCTAAAATTGACAGCAACATGGACACAGCTATAAGTTCCATCATGTCCAAATTGATGTCTTATAGAAATAAGCATTCATATCCAAGCTTCTTCTTCATCAACAATTGCCTGCACTATTCTAATTCAAAATTTCTCTATGGCATAACCATTTGTGTTTTTATATGCCCCAACTTCTTTTCCCCCCTTAAAATTCACTTTCCAATGCTAATTTCATAGTTTCAACAATTGTGGATTCAGATCAACCAGGTAACAGAATCTGAATTCCAACAATAGCAAGTAAAAAACCTGACCATTCTTGTCTATGAATGCAACGCTAAACTCATTGCAAGGAAAAAAATAACTTAGAAATAAGGTGCTAAGTGCTAACCCAATTGAGTCTCTAACGAATTAACCACTATAAACCACTACTAATTCAATATTAACAATCATTACAATCATTCATCTCCATTTGGATCTAGAAGAAGACAAAGGGAAATAAAATTTGGTCTGTCTTCTATTGTTCTTTGTGTTCCTCAAGAAGTAAAACTTCAACTAAACCAGAAAGTATCATTTACAATTAAGTAGAGTGTAATACTCCATGCTAAACTCAAAACATTATCCAGATTTTCTCAGCAACAAAACAAAAATCATTATCTCAGGTTTACCAAATTTTAATTGTTCAACGATTTAACATTCACAACCGCTCATACCCCTATTTGATCAAGCTCTCACCTTTTCAAAATAATGCTTGTTCGGCATTCAAATTAAAGCACATTATAACCAACTGTTCAATTCTCACCCAAAGTGCTCTCATTCACACATAACAATATAACATTGCTAGAGCAAAATCTCCATCATAAATCCAACCAATAGGTTAAAGACCACATTCATCTATTATTTTCTATGTGCATCTGTATCCCAATAAACATTAAGGGAACCAAAATAGAAAAAGAAAACAAAAAAATTAATTTTAAAAGCTTCGACTTTCGAGAAACAAACAAGTACCCACAAAAGCTGTTCATACACCGGTCTTGATGATCCTCCTTCTGGCCAAAAACCTCGACACCGGAGGCGTGAGCGCCAGCGTAATCGGAACCCGAATCGGAAACAGAGCCTTGTTGCAGAGCACAGCCAATGCCAGAGCCCCACCTGTGGAAGCCGCAAGCTCAGCCGTCCGATTCCTCTTCCTCTCCTCAACCACAGCAGTAGATTGCCCATTTCCAGAGGTGGGTTTCTCTTCAAACACCGACCCATCAGAGATTTGAGGTGGGTTTTGGGTTTCGTCTTTGGAGACGCTCCCCATGTGAAGCTTGTCGAGCAGCGACTCCACGTCGACGTTGTTCTTGATGGCTACGTAGAGGCCTGCGATTGAGGCAGCTGAGACTGAGAAATGGACTCCCAGAGCGACCTTGCCGTACTTCTTAAGGAGCTCCCGGAATCGACCACCTGTGAGCGAAGCCATTGATGGAGGAACGAAGAAAAAAGATGGTGTTTTACTGTTTATTGGGAAGTGGGTAAGGTTTTTGAGAGAGGGGCTAGGGTTTTTGTGGAGTTTATGGTAAATCCTCCACAAACTTTGGGTTTTTTTGTTTGATCCTTCTTTTCGGACAAGAAATGAAACGTGGATTACTTGGTGCAGAGGCTAAAGGGCTTGGACTAGTATTGTATTTTCAGCTGTGTTGACTTGAAGCTCATGTTGATATTTATAAGATTAAAATTTTTGTAGTACATGATTACACTTTTTTCTTCTATTTTTATTTGGGTGAGATCTAATTTGAAATACAATATCTCTAATATTGTGAAAATAATAATATTGCCAGGAATGTGTTGTGTTGGGTTATATTTAGGGTGAGTTGTATTTAAGTAATGTTATTATTATCACATTTTTATACTACATTTTTTATACTATCTTACGTATTATCATTTTATTAGAAAATTTGTTTTTAAAGATTTTTATTTTATTTTTTAATATTCAATATATGAAATTGACTAATAAAGTAATTTCCCTTTTGAAAAGTTCTGTTTTAATGCCATAAAAATTATCATGCAAGTAGTACAAAATTATGATATCAAAATATGGTAAATGTAGCATTATTAATTATTATAATTCTTAAAAATATCATCAAACTAATAATTAATTAGATGTATAATCATAATGGAGTCATAATACTGAAGACTCAAGGAGCAATCCATGTTTTTACATTGGCTTTATTCATGGGCCGGACAGGTTACATTGTTAAACATTTGAGAGGCCTTTGGGGCCTGGCTCTGCCTTATTTGGGCCCACTGAGAGTGTTCATATTCATGAAAGTTTACCTGTTTCCGGCCATGAACTGGTTATACTTTAAGCTTCACCAAGCCTTTATACACCCAGTTGAGTTTCAAGGTATGCTTTGTACTACTTGTGTTTTATGAGGATATCAGATGTATCTTTGGTTTGAAGTTTCTTCTACCATCATTTTGGGTGTAATGTTCATCTTCACTCTCAAAATGAACGTGAGATTTATTATTTATGGTGAGTTTCGTGCATTCTTTAGTCTTTACTCATAAAAATAAAAACTGTTTGGATTGTGAATTTGTTATTTATGATGAATTATACGTTTTATGTATCAGTCATACACACTACACCGAATACACATATATAATTAAAATTGAATATGCCCTTAATTAAGATTGTACAAAAACTTTCATGGAAAATAGAGAAGAAATTTTTTTATCTGTAATGGGAGGAGCATATATTGCATGGCCTAACTACCTTGCTAAAGTTTTTATTCTTATTAATTTTTGGTCAAACCTTGCTAGTTTTTTCTTTCGTTCTGGTTTGGTATATGTAATTTCAGGCTTCAAAACGCACGTCAAAAGTTCTTACAATAGTGAAGGAAATGATTCCTACAATAAAAATGGCCAGCCACACTAATGGAATAGGATCTCCACTTCTTTTGGTATTTGGCTCATTTTGGAATTTGAGAATCAAGTGTTTTGAGTCTAAGCTTAATATTTAGAATTTATGCTGGAAACATAATCAAATATAAGTCTAAAACGACCTAATTTTAGACATAAACACAATATCAACACTAAAAAGATATGTCAACTTTTATAAAAGAACTTAATTTTAAAATAAGGCACATACAACTTTGACCCCTATAGTGAAAAGTCAACCATCTAATTCGAATCTTATTAGTGTAAAAGGACCAAACTACCCAAAGAGTCTAGATTAGAGTCAAGTTAGTCCAGTGTATAAGAGAGTTTAAATTCGAAAAGATCAAGAGATTAGAGTTAATCTCATTGAGTATATGTATTTATATGATGGTGAATTCGATCCTAAAAACACTCAAACATATCAACTTTCCCAACCAAGATATTATACGTTGTACATTCAATGGTAAATGCACATATACGATTGAGGGATCAATTTGACACTGTGAAATTAGTTTTTGTCCTACGAATTCATGTTAGTATCGTTAATCTCTTGATTTCTTCTCAAGGGATGAGGCAAATCTTTTCGATAATATGAGTGGAAGAGATAATTTTTAAGCTAAAGACTATCAATATTCTCATCACGACCCCAGGAGTCGCCATTGTTTACATTGAGTCCATGTACACTAGTTGGCATATTCACACTATCTGTTTCATCCTCATTGTTTAGTTAAATGTGGTATACAACTTTTACTTTCTTATACTGCATTGGGCCAAGCAATGGACCAGGGCAAAGCCATAGGTTCATGCCCAGATTCAGCCCCGCCCCAATATCAAACCAATGAGTAGGACAAAATATTTCTTCAAAAGAAACAGTATTCATTGTTCTTGACCCAATAAAAACAGTATTCTTTATTAATATTTTAATTTTAAACGGCGTGTAGATCTATATGCCCTCAATTAAGATTGTACACAGGCTTGTACCGAAGTAAATAAAAACCAAAAACTTCAAAATGCTTTTTCCTATTTCCAAATGAATTACTAATGCTTCATGCTTCATTAGGAATAAACAGTATTCATTGTTCTTGACCCAATAAAAACAATATTCTTTATTAATATATTTAATTTTAAACGGCATGTAGATCTATATGCCCTCAATTAAGATTGTACACAGGCTTGTACCAAAGTAAATAAAAAACAAAAACTTAAAAATGCTTTTTCCTATTTCCAAATGAATTACTAATGCTTCATGCTTCATTAGGAAGATGTTGTAAGTGGAAGGGACCAAAATGGTGGTTTTGGAGGTGTAGGTGGTGGTCATGGTCATGGTCATGGTCATGGTGGTTGTCCAAGCCGACGCCATTCTCTGCCGCTTTGGCCATATCACTACTACGCCATCTTGTCGGATTCCGTGTTAGCTCTAGCAATGAGTCTCTTACTTCATCAGCTTCAACTATTTCACTATCCTTTTTCTGCATACACAAAAAGTTATATAAAAATCCTTTATATAAGATTGGTTATTTTTTATATGCAAGACTCGCATGATATCATAGTTAATGTGTAAATTAATATTCGGTCATAATAATAAAGTAAATATGTAATAAGTGCACATTAATAATCATACATGAAACATATCATAAGGTCAGCTAATAATACAGTCAAAAAATTTGATTGTAGCATCTTTCATTTTTTTATATATATTGGAAGTTATAACTTATAAGCAATGAAGCATTTTCCCAACGCCATCAATTTCATTAAATATTGTGGTAGAAGGCTAGAAGCAACTAACCTCTACAATGAAAACATTGGACACAAGGCATCTGAAACTAGTTACATTTGCATTGGTAATTTCCAGGCTTAGAGAGCTAAAAGCCTCCATCAACTTCCCAAATCCACCAGGCTTGTGCTCACAGAACACTTTCACATAGAACTGATTTCCATCCAATTGAGCCACTTCCACTTGGGGCTAAAATTTGTTCCATTAATTATTTCTTTACTAGAAACCCAAAAACAAAATAGAAAGAAGAATAGAAGATAAATTAATGTACCTCCATCTGTTGTGTCTTGTGATCATGGATGACAGCTGAATCTGGGCTTTGTTTTGAGACACTGCCATCTCCTGGTGTTCCCAAATGGAATCCATTTGAAGCTTTATTATGATGATCATGATGTTGATCAGTTTTAGGCACAATTAGGTCATCAAGTCCACTTTGACTCTGAATCTCTGACTGGGTTTTATTGTTGTTGTGGCAAGTGATGCCAGAGTTCTTAGCACCTTCATCCTCTGCATGATCGTCAAGCTCATCTTGGAGTTGCTTAGCTTGCTCCTGCAACTCCTTCACATACTCGATTGCATCCCCAAGAATGGAGGCTCTGTCCAACTGAGAATTAAAATGAGTTGGCATCAGAAGGTTGCATTTTGAAATAACATTCTACATAGGCTAAATTCCACGTGTACCACATTGCGTATCAAATTAGTAAAATAGGTAGGATTCACCTATACAAGTGGGTCTCGCCTCTATTAGTAATGTCATACATAATTTACGAGGTCTAAACTGAATGTGACTCGAGATAATGAAACATTTTTGCACAGCATCCCAAGTCCCAAACACAAATACAATGAGTATATCAAAAGAAAAATGCTAAGATGATGATGGTTACGTACCTTGGAAATATTGGGAACCAAAGATCTAAGATTATAAAGTCTTGTGTTAAGCTTCTTCCTTCTTTTCCTCTCTGCAACAAGGTTTTTGGCTTGAGGCCCTTTCCCGGTCCTCCGCCGAAACTTTGCATCCTCCTCACCATCAATCTGATCACTGCAATCTGAGACTAAATCTGCTTGTCTCCCCTCATGTAAATTTGAATCCTTTTCATAATTACCCTCCTGCTGATCCATGTCATCAGGTTCTAATGGCTCCATATATTGCATGTGCATGTGTTGTGTCTGATGATCACCACTCATCATGGACCTTTGCATTGCCTCCATCTCTTGAAACCCATTTTGATGATCTGCTGAAAAATTAAATGGGCAGTCCATTTGCTTATCTGAAAGAAATGGTTTGTGATCATGTGATGAATCTTCAAAAGCAAAATTATTATTGATCTTCACTTTATTTCCCAAGTTGTAAGTAAATTGTTGCACGAAATTCATAGGATATTGAGAATTGCTTGAGGGGAATATTCTACCCATGGAAATATCATGATGATGATGATGCTCATATGGCAGATTCAAATTCTCCAATGAATTAGTTGGGAGCTGCTGGAAGTGATTGTTGGGATCCATTTGATCATGGTTTCCATCTTCGAAAAGACGTTGAGATTGGATTTCACTCATTGTGTTAATCAGGGTACCCTGCTCTAGTGAGATGTTGTATTGGGCTGTGAAAAAATCAATGACTTGCTGATCTTCAAGAACCTGCACGCAGTTCACAGAAAATATATAGAACAATATAAATACTTTCTTAATTTGATAATTAGCATGCAAAAAGATCATTTGTTTTCGACAATGAAGAAAAGGATGTACTTTATTGCTCATACGAAATGAGGGACGATATTTTTATATGTATCTCTTAGATCATGTCAAACACACATGAGAAGTACTGATGACAATTAAAGAGTAGTGGAAATTATTAATTAACATTATTACTTGTTTGGCAACAAGCAGCTCAATTAGTCCTCCTGGTATTGGAATCAAAACCCTGGTCCCAACATCTTCCTGCAAGCATGTAAATATATAGGAACACCATGAGCTCAATATATCTGAAAAGGGCTTCTCTTTTGGAAATTAATAGGAGAAAGGAAGGCTGAGTACTAGTATACTTACTTCTAGAGTACTTAAACATGTGTTGTTAGAGAAGTTTAACCAACTGGGTTGGTTTGATATCAAGGTCTGTGCATAAATCCTGGTCATGATGATCATGTGAGCTCATGGTTAACTAATTGATCTAAGTATATGAAAATTTTTTAAATGCTATATATATATATATATATAACATGTTATGTTATTAGATTTTCCTTATGTATTACATAATAAAAACAAGAATCCAATATCTAATTAATTAATTAATAGTTTAGATTGACAATTTAATAATATAACATGTCAGAACGTCAGGAAATAAAAAATTTCAGAAAAATTTTCACAGTAATTAAATAGACATACCCGGAGTCTAGGGGCATGGAAGAAGGCATTTTGGCAAGGAGATCACAGGACCTGGTTCTTGGATGCTGTAACATGGTATCCCTACAATGAAGGACTGGAGTAACTGGGAAAAGTAGATCTTGTCCATAACCATTAATTTGGGTGGTTTCAGTCCCAGAACAGTAACAATCCATCCACTCAATAAACCTAAAATAAACCCAAATTCACTCACATACATAGGACCAAGGAAGAAATTAACTGAGAGATTAATTAATATGGTTATATATTATATATATATATGTAGTACTAATTAATTTCTTAACCTTTGGTCTTCACTCAGTTTCCAGAGAACACAAGAGTCCCAGCCTTTCAACCCCACAAGGGATCTAAGCCTCTGTATGAGGTTTTGCATGATGTTGATATAGTTCATATATGCCACCTGCAATGATTTAATTTTAAAATTACAAACAGAATCTTGGAGTATCAGTTAGAGTAGTACATTATGCAAGCACTTCCTGTACACTAGACCTGGAAGATGATGATATATAGTAGTTGCTCTTGCTTGGGAGATAAGTACTACTTTTAGCTACCTCCTTTGACTGAACAGAGTAAGAAAAACAAAACAAAGATGGAGCAAGAAACAAATTAAGAGAAGCAGCAGAAAAAACAAATTAAGAGAAGCAGCAGAAAAAACAAAGGTAGAGATCCATACAAAAACTTGATCAGTTGATAGCAATAGTTAACTGCACCATCATATATCCAAAAGCTAGCCTACATCTCAGCAAACTCAGAAACAAACAAAATTCTATATCTTCTACTTTTGGACCTTTCAATAAACAACAAACAAAGAAAACAAACTGCTGCATCTCACAAAATGTTTCTTTTTATATTTGGAGAGCTTGGTAGGTGAACTGCAGTCCATGCATGAGTATGAGAGTGTGATTAAATTAATTAATTAATTATTATTATTTTTCTCTATTTCTTTCTAATTTATTTTTGGGTTATACAATAGTAGATATTAAAAGGATTATAATTGATGTTAGAAGGTTACATATATGTGACTTGGTAATAATGAGAGGAGCATATATTGCATGACCTAATATAGCGTACTCAGAACCCTAACTACCTTGCTAAATTCGTTTTGGTTTGGTATATGTATTGGCTCATGTTTCAACCACTCTTTAGGGCTTTAAACCACATACGGAAACCATGCATCAGCAATTCATACAAATAGTGAAGGGTTGTCCCCCATTTACATGAAAAGGCTAACAAATATTGTCCCAATGTCCTACATGTATAATATGCTATCATATCACTAAATCTGTCCACTAAATAAATATTTTTATATAATAAATTAAATTTGATATTGATCCAAATTTAAATAAATAAAGTACTGTCACATGATATGGTGAACATATGAATTAATTTGGTAATTTTAGCAGTACTGACAAATGACTATCTGCCATTGTAAACTTTCCCCTTCCTTTTCCCTAATTTTATGCTTTTAAACATTATGAAACTTTTTGGGTGTTTTCTAGTGTTTAAATGAGTTAATTTTATCAACTAGTTGGTCTAGTAGTATTTCTCTTCATATAAAGTGCATATGTTATAAGCTATCCTAAAAAATAAACAAATTTCGTTGTCATGAACAGATATTATTCATGGGATGATAGATATGGTAGTACTTAAGTGACAATAAATTTGATTTAGTCATGCTAATTAACTTTTACATGAAAGAGATTCAATTCACAAATATTTGTTAGTACTTTAAATTGCACACAGTCAGTGAAAAGATTTGACGCCTTATCTAAGAGTTTATATAGTACGATTGATTAATATACTAGTGGCCGGTGAATCTTAGGCTTCTTAGCCATATTAAATTAATAGAACTAGTGTTAAAGTAATGTATAGTTGAAACATCTCAGCAACAAAAACAAAAAAAAACAAAAAACAAAAAAAGTTTAGTTGAAACATAAGCATGTTTGTCATTGAAAACCCAATATATAAGATATATCGTACTACAGCTTGTAGGAAAGTGAAATTAAGAAACTAAATGTGCCTAACTAGTTCATTGATCGATACATTAATATTAATTAATTAGTGGAGATTAAGCTCAATTATAAAGATGTTGCAAGTATGAATTAGGACTATGGTAGTTGTGGAGGTGGTGATGGTAGTGACGGTTATGATGATAGTCCAATGCAGTAGTGTCATTCTCTGATGTTTTAGCCATCTCCCCAACCCCTTTGGATGGGTTCTTCGTTATCTCCAGCAAGGAGTCCCTCACATCATCAGCTTGCACTATTTCAGTTTCTTTCTTCTGCAACCAAACATAATAATTAATAACAATAAAAACCCCAAACAACTCTTCGATACCACATATTTATCCTCAATTCGTATTTGTATAGTCTCAATTGGCCATGTTTTATATTATTTCTCTAATAGAGGTATGACTCACCTATCTATTAGAGATGACGGAATATTTTTACAATAATTGATCACGTGACTTAGTCATTTGTATATATAGAACCAGAGGAATATAAGAGATGTATAATAGAAGCAATTTCTTACCTCTACTTTAAAGACATTCGACACAAGGCTTCTGAAGCTAGTCACATTTGCATTAGTTACTTTCAAGCCCAAAGTATCCAATGCCTCCATCAATCTCACAAACCCTCCAGGCTTGTGCTCACAGAATACAGTCACAAAGAATTCATTACCATCTAATTGAGTCACGCCCACTTGTGGCTGCAATTAATTGTCCATTAATCCTTTAATTAAATATCCAAGAGAGCCCTCCAATAAATAAAAAAATATATATAATTTAAAGAGAATATAAGGTTATAACTAAATTTAGTACCTCCATCTGCTGTCCCTTGTCACCAGTACTATCCGAGTCCTGGTTTTGTTTTGTGATGCTGCCATTGCCTGCTGGTGTGCCCATATGAAACCCATTGGGAGGCTTATCATTTTCTGGTTTGCTCACAATGAAAGTTCCATCTTGACTGAGCATATCTGATTGTAAATTGTTGTGGTTTCCACTAATATTATTGGCAGTTCTCTTAGCTCCTCCTTTTTCATCGTTTGAATGTTGTTCAAGTTCATCTTGGAGTTCTTTCACTTGCTTCTGCAAGTCCTTCACGAACTTAATCGCGTCCCCGAGAATGGAAGCCTTGTCCATCTGAGAATCAAGATGAATAATGGGAATTACATGCTGCCAGAAGGATTCCATCATATTTAATTAAGGTGAATTTCTCAATAAAGTTCCATAGAGCATGAACATTGGAGATTTCCTGACTATGGTAACATGCTAGGCAAATACTATAGTCTAAGCTGTTTGAAAATGTACCAACTGTATGTATATCAAGCTAGCAACTAGATTACTAAATATACTATTGAAAATGCTAATGTGTGAAAAAGCCAGGAAATTATACTAAGTTGAGTACTTGAACAAAGTAAGGCCAATGATCACCTTAGAAATGAAGGGAACCAAAGCTCGAAGGCGATATAATCCTTCATTAAGCTTCTTCCTTCTATTCCTCTCTGCCACAAGGTTTTTAGACTGATGCCTTTTCCCTGTTTTTTTCCTATAATTTGTGTCACCATCATCATCAATTTGATCACTGTAATCTGAAATCGTATCTGCTCGTCCACCCTCCTGTTTAACCGAGTCCTGATCACCCTGCTTCTCCATGTTTTCTAATGCCTGCAAAACATGCATATCAGACACCATGGATTTCTGTGCCGCATCTTGAAGCCCCATCTCTTCCAAAGACTGATCATAATAGTCGACACTGTTGTTGATATTCTTCATTCTATTCTCTGAGCTGTGAGTGACATGCTGCAGAAAGTTCATTGGAGAAGAACTGCAGAGGCGGATTCTATCGACTGAGATGTCGTATGGCAAATTCGAATCGTGATGATCCAATGACATTGCTGGGGAAAATGGTGGCGGTTCAAAATGATTGATTAGATCATCATTTGCTTCATAAAATGGCTTTGGTCGTATTTCACTGCTCATTTCGTTTATATTGACATTGTAGCTTGTGTTAGTAAATGTATTGCTTGCACTAATCAGGGTGTCTTGCTCCTGTGAAATGTTGCATTGGGCTGTGATGAAATTAATGACTTGTTGGTCTTCAGAGACCTGTGAAAGAAAATAGATAAAATCATTACTTATAATGTGTGAATTTGACGAATATGTCCTAGTGTTAGAGCATTCGAACACTCACTCACATATTTAAAACCTAGTTACATGATCACTTACAAACCATCTCTCTCACAAATTAATATATAGAGGCTATGTCTGCTAGAGTTGTGATTCTTGATGTTGGTTCATATCATAGAACTAACATAAGAAATTAAAGGAAGGCTATTAAGTGAAGAAGCATTATATCATACATCTTTAGAGACAAACAGCTCGATCAATCCTCCTGCAAATGGAACCAAAACTCTGGTCCCATCTCTTTCCTGAAAAGTGTAATATAAGTAGGACAGTTATATAAATATAAATATAAATATATATATATATATATCAATAAATTAAAGAGGCCAGGGTTTTCTCTTGGAAACAACTTGGAGGGACTCACTACCATGGGTCTTGAATCTCTGTTACTAGAGGAGTTCAACCAATTGAGTTGGTTTGATATCAAGGTCTGTGCATAAATCCTGTCCATGAGGGGTCATGGTTAAATATTGAGATTAAACACTACTTAATTTCTATTAACTATGCTAATTATGATTGAATTAGTAAACAAAAATGAAAGGATATATATAAGTATACCCCGAGTCCAAGGGCAGTGAAGAAGGAAGTTGAGAAAGAAGATCACAAGAATTGGTTCTTGAGTAGTGCTGCATTGTATCCCTGCATGGAAGGACAGGATAAACTGGAAACTGAAGTTCTTGTCCCTCATTGATCTGTGTGTTCTCATCACTCCCAGAACAACAACAATCCACCCACTCAAGAAACCTAAAACCAATCTAAAAATTTAGGTGAGAGATTAAAAATATAATTAGTAACAGTTAATTAATCAAATAGTTGCTAGGCGTTCTTGACCTTTGGTCCTCACTCAATTTCCACAGAACACAATAATCCCAGCCTTTCAAACCCACAAGGGGTCTAAGCCCCTCAATCAGATTTTGCATAATGATACTGTTCAAAATGCCACCTGCAATCATAAATTGTAAAAGGGCCAGTGTAAAAATGAAGATAATTTCAAGTTCTAGTAGAATCTTGCTGAATAAGTTAGAGTTTGTCAGAGAACCAAAGATGACTATCAATGATTACCACATTGGAATTCATCATAATGCTTCAATTAGCAACTCTGTTTGTTTATCAATTTCTATAGTAATTTCGTTATTATTGTAGATTTTCAAGTACACTAAATATGGGACACTTCCTCTGTTTAGTAGTAAACTAATTACAAACACCCAATAAGGGAGAAGCTAGTGGACCTGGTGCTGGCAGCTGATGAAAATATTGATACTTGTTGCTTCCAAGATTATTTTGGCTGCCTCTTTTGACTGAACACAGTAAGAAAACCAAAAGAAGAATGGAACAAGAAACAAAATATAAGTAAGACAAAGTTAGAAGAGGTCCATGCAAATTTTAGGACTTGATGATAGTAAAAGTTTAACTACTGCACCATCATCCAATTAAGCTTAGGGAGAGAGGGAGAGAGGGAGAGAGAGCACTCACCTCATCATCCCTGAATACCCATCTCACCAAACTGAGAAGAGAAGCCAATAATACAACAAGTGAACCCACTATCTGACAAATGTTCGTTTTTATATATCTATATTCAAAGTAGTATGCTAAAAAAATCACATTTTCTCATTCTATTCTGACAGATGATATGTCAATTAACAATTTATCATAAAATATGGTTCTTTCTAGCATTACTTATTAGTTAAAGCTCAGCTCCCTTGGTTGGTGAACTGCAGCTCATGCATGAAGGAGAGAAAAGTGTTTTTATATATTTCTTATTGGCTATTAAGAGAGGGATATATTTTATTATATGTTTAGAGAGGAAAAGAAAAAATTAAAGAATTATATTAAATTATTATATATGTGAGTTGGAAATGATAGGAGGCATGTATTGCATGACCTATGATAGCGTACAAAACCCTAACTACCTTACCTAGTTTTTTATTCGTCTTGGTTCAGTATATTTCTTTCATGTTTCAACTACTCTAGCTACAACTCTAAACAGATAACAGAATCAATATAGCAGCATTATCAAAGGAATATATTGTGCCATATAGTGGAATATTGGGGCCCGCTTTGTCCCCCACTTAGATGAAATGATAAGTTAACATGGCTAACCATATATTCAGTTATTTGGCCAAAACAAAAAAAACCCATATATTCAGTTAAGAGTCTAACTCATTCAATGGTCCATATTCGCTATATATATATATGGTAATATAACTTTGTAATGTTGTCAGATTATTTAGTAAGAGAATATTTTCATAATAATAGTATTATTGATTAAACTAATTTTATTGAGAGTTGAATATCTTAACTCATTGTTAATTGATTTTTAATTGAATTTACGAGTAGAGAACTAGAACTAAAACTTTATTATCGATGAAATCTGGTTTTCTTTTAGTTTTAGCAGACTACCAAAGATTAAAATCAAGAAATGAAAGTCAATTGGAGGCTTTGGAGAGACTGAGGATGCTTTGAGTTTCGTAAGGCTCAGGAGCGTTCTAGTGTAGTCTTGCTTCTTCTTTGGGCCCTTGGCCGCGTTGTACCAAACAAAAATATGTCAATTGAAGTCTAATTAATTTTTCCACACCTAATTTGAAATAGGCGGTCCATATTCTACTTATTATCACTTATCACAAAGTCCCACCCCTTTAAAAAATGCAAAGTGAGCTTCTAGATCCTTTGATTGAAATGCAGTACATTTGGGGATAAAGACTTGAATCTTGACCGATAGAACCCTTTAACCAAGTTATAAATTACGTGCTCTTAGACAATCCCAAGTTTCGTTTTCTCTACATAAGCTTGAGGAAACAACTTCAACTCAATCACGAAATCCTTGAGTCCGTGACAATTGGAGATAAGGCTAAAAAGGGAATGGCTAGCTTCTAGATGATTTTTTTACCAATGCTTAGTTAGCACCTTGATTCCAAACACACTTTAACTACTAGGCAAGAAGTTAACTAAGGAAGTTGAGAAGGGAATTAGGTGGTTGAAAGACGTAAAAAAAAAATTACTGACTCGAGCTTCCTAAGTTCACCATTAGGGTGGGATTAAGTTCAATAAACCTAATCAGGTCTAAGGTTTCATATTAAAATGCATCATTATTATTAAGGCATGTTTGGAAATGCTTTTATAAGAAGTGTTTTTATTAGTAACGCTATTATTAGAGTGATTCTTATAATTTCATTTGGGAGGGCTTTCTTAAGGGTAAGGTTTTTTGAAAAAGTATTTTTATAACTTAAAAACACTTTTAAAATATTTAGTCAAAAGTAAGCAACAACACTCTTAAACTTTTTAGCTAAAAAAAAGAAAAATAATTTTAATTATTTGAAAACAGCTTTAAATTTTGTAAAATTATTGACAAATAAGTCTTTAGTGGCTAATTTTCAACTTATATATTGTAAATTGTTGCACGTGTCGCTTCATTAATGTGAGATTAACACTCATGACTTGAATCCAACCATACAACTCCAACCAAGTTGATATTAATAGAATCTTGACCATTCAATCAAATTGAATAATTGGGATAGCTTACATTCCTAAATGCCAAGTACTAAAGTGCCTAACACTCTATTATATACAAATTGCATACGTGATGTGGGGTGGGGTGTAGGTCAAATGTAAATATATGATAAATACTTTATGAAAGAATATAAAGAAGGAAGCAAATTACCACCAACTCTATTTTGTCAATGAATTTACATCAGCTAATCTATATTCGTATCGTCCAGAAGAGTTTGTAGCCACAAAGCAAATATTAGCCACAGTAGCGTCAGCCAAACCGTCAGCAAGAGCTGGCAGTGGTGGGGCGGGATGGGACACCTATGTGGTGCTTGTGACGTAACAATCAAGATCAAACTTTGGCCAGTAAACATTTTCACATTGAAAAAGCTGTGAACTTTTCGGTATTATTTATTTATTCACTTTCCAGGGACGCACATCGCTAATATGGTCAAAACAAGAGTGCTCCACCAACCAACTTAAGCACCCTTTACTCTTCACACAGCAAGTGCCTGCCAATAATCTGCAGCGACAGAACAACAGCCAACCCATCAAGACCCATTTGGTTTCAAGGTCGGCTCTCTCACTTTGTCCCTTTTCTTTCTATTTCGGTTGTTGTTGTTGTTCTTTTTTGTTTTTGGTGGTTTTAGTGGAATTCTGGAGTTGGGTTTTCGTGGGAACCTGTTGAGATATTGAATTCTGTAAGCCCGTGATCTTAATTCTTATGGTTGGTGATGAGAAAGTTTAGGAAATAATATGTTATATGTTCATGTTTTTGTTTTTGCTGTCTTTGGTTACTGAGAAAAGGTGGGAAAACGAAGGGACTTGAGTTTCTGCTAAGCTTATGATTTAAGTATTATAAGTTTTTCCTTTCCTTATTATATTGAAAGCTCACCTTAGCTGACTGGTTGAATTGGATTGAATTGAATGGTCAATATTGATTCTTGTTTGCTTGATGCCTGATGGTGAAAGGTTCGGTGTTTGAACTTTTCTTTTCCTATTATTTTTTTATTCCTTTGGTATGCTTTATCAGTGATAAGTCTAAAACAAAGCTTTAACGAAGTTGTGAGTATGTTCATGGTTTTATTAGATGAGATGTTGCCTTTTGTTTTTGTTTGAAATATTGGACTTAAATTTTATGCTTTGCCCGATTTTTCCAATTCTTGAACAAAGTGTTTCAGCGATTCTAATGGTTTGGAATTTGAAGAAAACTGTAGGAAAAATTGTTTTAATTGGAAAACCAAATTTCCGAACCTTCCATTCCGTGTGATTGAGTTAATAAATATTCAAAATTGTTTAATGGAATTATAATTTGCAGGCTTAAACAGAGAGAGATGGCTTTGATAGGAAGAGTACATCCTGACTGCCCAAATGTATCTAATCCCTACCATGAATGCACTGAAAATTGCTTGAGAAAGATTGCTGAAGGGAAAGGCCGAAAGAACAAAAAGAAAACAGGTTACTATCACCTTTTTCTCTTAGTCTCTACCTAAAGTTCATCAAACTGTCGCAAGATCATATCTGGTTTATGAGTTATTGGAGCAATTTATTTTTATTCAGTTTCATAAATCTTAGTTAAGCAATTAAAAATGCTTCCGCTTTTTGAAGATCAATGAATTGATTTTCAATATAAATTCTGTAGTTATCTCAAATAAGTGTACTGTTATTTTCCCATGGCATGCATTTCATGTCATTCTTGTTGCCCATATAATTTCTTATTGGATTTTCGGGTCACTCTTTTGCATAAGTAATTGGGCATGTTGCCTGGTCTCATAACTCTGTTATTTTTAGTACCTTATGGCTTTCTTTCAGAATTTTATTTGGGCAGAGTGTTTCTTGTAGTGACATATTGGTACATAGAGTGTTTCTTGAGGGGGCTTTTTCTTTTAATAATTTTCTGAGTAGAGGTTGGAAATTTTAGATTTTTTTTGTTTTTCTTTTCTTTAAAGTTAATGGCAGTGGTATAACTGATGGTGAGTTCAACAAAAAGAGGGATGAACAGAGGAGAGTGGATAGGGCATCTAATCCTTACCATGATGATGAATACATGCTGAAAAGAACTGGTGGTGGTGAAGCTCGTGGGGATATAAAAGAATCAGGTTTTTCCCCATTTTTGTGTAGTGACTTCTCAATAGACTGTGTTAGGTAATTTTGTACATTTTTCCTTCCCTGGCCTTGAATAAATATAAAAAACACATAGAAGAACGTGCAGTTCTTACAGAGACAAAGGTTTTAAAGAATGAATGAACACCTTTTCTTTCTAATTGAATGTACTTGACAAAGCCTTGTCTGGAAGCTGAAAATTTTCCAAGTTTCAAATCTATGTTTGCTGTTAGACAACAATTAAATGGTCTTCCCAAGTAAGATATTTTTTACATCTCCATCGCTTTATCTCACCTTTCATGGTATCACCTTTCTTGATGTTATAAAACCTATAGCACTTCATCCCTTAAGTCTAAGGAAATGCCATCATTTCCTAGAATTTAATTTCACACATGCCTGAGGTCTGCAGGGAAATCTTCTTCCACATGATGCTTTGGGCTTGTTTATTTTTTATTCATTTCTCTTCCACGTGCCATGCACATAATACACATGGATCATAATAATGCTTTTTGCCCTTTTTTTTTTATGGTCTGTTCGACTTGCAGGCTCCATCCTTGATGTTCCTATATTGGGCAGAAAAAAGGAGAGATCCCGACCAAAGCCCCCTCAAGAGCTTGACAATGTACCTGGCCAAGGTGTAGTTAAACCTTTTGAGGCTCCATCATCTCCATCTAAGGAAAAGGCGATAGTAGAAAATGGTGAGCATAAATCTTCTTTTCATCTGACGGATTGATTTTTGAGAAGTTCCACCTTACAGATTGTGGATTTATTTGTTCATTCTCTTCCAGCTTTGATGCACATATACGCATGGATGCAGATGTAGTCATGCTTATTTTTCCTAATTTAGGGTCAGTTTTAATTGCAGGCTCCGTCCTTGATGATCCTATATTTGGCAGAAGAAAGCAGGCATCCCGTCCAAAGTCCCCTGAACAACTTGAAAGTGTACCTGGTCAAGGTGTAGAGAATGGTGAGCATAAATCTTCTTCAACCTGAAAGATTGTGGATTTATTTATTCATTCCTCTTCCACCTTCCATGCACATATACGCATACGCATGGATGCAGATGTAGTCATGCTTATTTTTCCTAATTTAGGGTCAGTTTTAATTGCAGGCTCCGTCCTTGATGATCCTATATTTGGCAGAAGAAAGCAGGCATCCCGTCCAAAGTCCCCTGAACAGCTTGAAAATGTACCTGGTCAAGGTGTAGAGAATGGTGAGCATAAATCTTCTTCAACCTGAAAGATTGTGGATTTATTTATTCATTCCTCTTCCACCTTCCATGCATATATATGCATGGATACAGATGTAATCATACTTCTTTTACTAATTATGGTTAGTTTTAATTTCAGGCTCAGTCCTTGATGATCCTATATTCGGCAGAAGTAAGCTGGTATCCCAACCAAAGCCCCCTGAAGAACTTGGCAACATACCTGGTCAAGGTGTAAATCCTTCTGATTCACCACTATCTCCATCTAAGGAAAAGGTGAAATTTCAGAATGGTGAGCATAAATCTTATTCTCCACCTTCTTCTGAAGTAAAAGATCCTTCTTTCAACAAGGGGGAAGGCCTGTCTCTGTTAGTGCCTCCATCTGGAATTATCACAATGGTGCCCTCTCTCTCCCCAAACACAAATTTTTTTTACCAATTCTGTGTTGTTTTTTTGTGCATCAATTTGACTCCTCCCTCATATTATCTCTCTCCAACAGCCTAAATATCCCAAAGACCCTCCAGAGAATGGTTCTACTGACCTCACTGGTAATCGGAAGGAAGACAAAAATCTTCATGATTCGCCTGGGGTTGTTCCAAATCTTACTGTCAACAATGCAGGAGAAGGCGCTACTGGTTCAGCTTCTGAGTCTAGAAGCTTTAGTTTCTCAGGTACTCCTCATGCTTTTGAAGAGAGTGATGACGACGAGGCACTATCTGTTAATTCTGATTCCAGTGTGGCTGTGGGAAAATACCGTGTGAAAGGAAGTTTCTCTTCTATTCTCCAGTCAATCATTGACAAGTATGGTGATATAGCAGCAAGCTGTCAATTGGAATCAATTGTCATGCGCTCTTATTATCTCGAGAGTGTGTGTTTTGTTGTTCAAGAGTTGAAACGCACTTCAATTAAGCAGCTGACAAAGTCTAAAGTCCGAGAAATGTTAGCTATTCTTAAGGATGTAGAATCCTCAGGAATGGATGTTGGTTGGCTTCGTCTTATGCTCAATGAATGCGCCGAAACCATTGAACTCGTCAGTCAACAGCGAGCATTCGAAGTAGCAAAGGCCAACTGTGAAAGTGATATAGAATCAACAAGGAAAGAACTAGAATCGGAAATGGAGTTTTTGGCTCAGAAAGAAAAGGAGGTTGCTGATGCCAAGAAGCAAGTTGCTGAAACCAGAGCCCACCTGAGGGAGCTGGAGCTTAAATCTTCTATTTTGAGTGAGACCGTTAGTAATATGAAGACCAAGGTTGAAAGTATTCAAGACAAGTCATTGTTGGACAAAGTCTTGTGAGGCAACAGCAAAAGCAGTAAAGCCTCTGTAATAACTTAAAGATAGGTCCCATGTAAAATGTATTAAAGACTAAAAGTGGAACTAGTCCATAATATCATTTTGTACTTGTAGCTATGAAGTAATCTTAGGTTATCTGTTGATTTCACTGCCTGGTATTAGAAGTCATGTGAGGATTGTATGATGGAAGACTTACTGATTTGAGAATCATATGTCAGTTTTATTTTGAAGTTTTTCTGCTTGACACGAACACAAGGGAGGTAAACGAAAGTGTTGATTAATAGATGCTTATTTCCCTTTGAACACGTGAGTTCCTCATCCCATATATAATTTTTTTTTGTTGATAACATGTCAAATACTTTTATTACAACTAAGAAATAAAAGTTGATATTAGTAAAATGCATGCACAATTGACGTCGACAATTGTGTCAACTGTCAAGTACATCTAATAAACCTCAACAATTCCCATTCACTTATCCTCAAATGCACCAAAGATTTTGTCCATCCTATTATAATTTTTGATAAGTTAATTTACTCCTAAATGTGCGTATATGTCTCCCTACTTTCATGTATGGATTAAAGATGACCCATATTGACTATCTTATATATTAGAGATACCTCTCATGTCTCATCCATAGATAAATCATCTTATTTACATTCTAATTTAAATCTTAACTATCAAGATGTAATTGACAAAAGTAAAAATTAAGAAAATAGAAGTAAAAAAAAAAACTACATGCATCTTTTTAAAAGGATCCAAAAACAATAGGGTTCAATAATAAAAAAAAATACAAATTACAATTGGGTTTTTTTAATATTTTTTTATCACAACTTTCCAGCATCACCGGGAAAATAAAAATAACAAAAAAAAATAAAAATTTCTGCACTCTTTCCTGACTTTCTTCTTGCCAAGGCACAACCCGATTTCGTTTAATTTGCCTTTACGGGAGGGTGCATGCGGGTCGGGTTTGGGCCCAGGCAACCCGTTCAATACCTGTTCGCGCTTTAATCCCAACTCCCAACCCCCAAGCCCTTTGTTCCTTCACTCTTCCCCAAGCGAGACAGTGAGTACAGCGATCCAACCAATTTATCGCGCAGGTCAGTCTCTTTTGTCTTCGCAATTTCTTTCGGATTTGATTTGATACGCATCATTAGGCTTTAGGGTTTAAGTTAGGTAAGGTTTCTTTTGGTTGCCGATAAGTCGATGGATAATTAAGGAAATTGGAAGGAAATTGTAATCATCTTATTTAAACTTCAAATTTTTTCGACCTAATGAAAATAATCAGCTTAATATTGTCATTCACGCTAGTTTTTTATTTTTTCTGTTGATTTTATCTTAATTTTCTAGAACTTGGAGTATTTAATCGTTCTATTTATCTTTTTTATTTTATTGGGTGCTAAACACAGGTGGTGACTTGTGGGTACATTTTTCTACTTTGTATTGGTTAGTCTTATACAAGGTTCTGAACTAATTGAAATTTTCTTGGATTAGAAAGGAGCTTCAGGAATAAATTATAGCACAGTGCTTCAGTCTAAAGCTTTATAAGTAAGAATTGGACTTTAAGAAGAGTTGGGTTTTTTGAATTAATGTTAAAAGATTCCCCCTTCCCCCTCTGTCATTGGTTTTGATCATGGAATCTGAAAATAGGCTTAATTGAAGTATGTATTTCAGGTAACTACAAAGATACAGAAGAGCCGAAAGCACTAAAACCATGTCTGACGAAGGAAGAGTACACCCGGATTGTAGAAATGCATCCAATCCCTACCATGAATGCAGCGAATACTGCTTCACAATTATTGCCGAAGCCAAGGCTCGGATGGATCAAAGTCAATCAGGTTATTCTTTTTTCTTTAAATTTTTGTCACTTCTGGCCATAGCCAGATTAACCATGGCCATTTCTGGTTCCGATATTAATTTTATTTGTTCATATTCTGTGTTTGTTATCTTATTGGTGCTCACCAGGGTGTGACTCTTGTGCATTTTGTGTTTGTTTAGCATGTCATGAGTAGGTGTTTAAGTGGTGTCCTAGGGAAAAAGGAAGTCTTTCTTATGCTTCACTTTTGACCTCCATAGCTGCATTTACAGCATAGTCTTTTACAGAACCGGCTTTCATCTGAATTGAACCGCAGGGGATTGATTTTGTGGGATAAGGATCATTTTGAAATGAAAATAGGGAGCAGGGACGCAAGTTTTGAATTTTTTCTTCTCTTTAATCTAGAGGTCTGCATTGTTTTAACTTTGAACGATGTGTTCAACTATGCATGCTAGAATTTTAGATTATTGAAGTATACATGGAACTTCTCTGTTTTTCCTTCTTAAGGCCCCATTATAAATTATTGTAATTCCATGTCTTTTTTTTTTCAGTACACTGATTCCATGCCATTTGTCTATAACTAAACCATTATTTTCTACTTTATATCAGAAGCTGTGCAAGCTAGTGGTGTTAGAGGCAAATCCAACTTGGAGGCTGCTGAGCAAGAGGAAGATCTGCATAATGAAAGACCATATTTTGAAGAACAGGCTGGTGATGGTGATGACCATCTTGTTGAGGATAGTGTGGAAGGGGACTTCACAAAGTTCACAGGGAGGAAGAAAAGACTGTGGGAATTGAGGATGAAAATGGTAAGGTCCTCTGAAACTGTAGAAAGGAGATGTCTATGTGACAAGTTTGATTGGATTTTAAATATTAAGCTTTTCCATGATATTTCCTTTATTGATTTAACTGTCAACTCTTATGTAGAATAAGGCTAGAAAAGACAATCAAACAGATATTGCGGCTGAAAAGAAAAGACTGGAACCTCCACAAGAGTCCAGGGGCATTTCTAAACAAAAATGGCTTGAAGAGAGGAAGAAAAGAATTGGCAAACTTCTAGATGCAAATGGCTTGGATATGAAAAGTGCATTCATGCTAGATACACAAGAGATGGCAGAGACGAAATACAAGAAGTGGGAAAAGGATCCTGCCCCATTTGGTTGGGATGGTATGCATTACGATCTCTGCTCATTAATTCATTGTTCTTTATTGTTTTGGTTAAGGTTTTCTCTGGTATCTTCAGTTCCTTGTTAATGATGGTACACGCATATTTTCTTCATGTTCCTTCATTTTAGAACATACTAGTAGCTGACTCATAATTTTTTATCGAGTTCAGTTTGATTGAAGTTGTAGAAAGCTTCTTGATGTAACCTGGAATTTGATTAGGTTAACCTTAATGAGGAGGAGATAAGAATATTTAGGACAAATGAAGAAGCACAACCTAGGGTTAAGAAAGAGAAAGAGGAGGCCTGAAAGGGAGAAAAATCCAAAGTTTTAGTTCAAACTTTATTACATAATTTATTGAATACTTTTCCATATGTATGCTTAGTTGAATTGGGCTAAGTAATACATCATTGTGGTGAAACATTGTCAACCATGTACTTTCATGCGTACATGCACATATCAGAATTCTCTCCTGGCAATTGTTGTGCTCAAGTACTGAATGTAAAATTAAAATGTTATTCTTGATATCGTCATTTATTATTGTAGATCTATTAAATGAGAAAGTGACTTCAAATTGTTGTTTGAACAGTATTCAATCAGAAAACACTGTATAATGCATACAAAAAGAGAACAAAGAACATTAATGTTGACTTGGAAGAATACAACAAGATGAAAGAAGCTGACCCGGAGTTCTACCGTGAAGCTTCCAGCCTCCAGTATGGGAAGGTATTTTTCTGTTGAGCAAATTTGATGATTCCTGGCAGTCTGGTTAGAATTGGTCTCTACTTCCTGAGTTGTTTTATTTTATGGTGCAGGCTCCAAAGCTCTCAGAGGATAAGATTGACAAGATGGTGAAGGAACTCAAGGACCGGGAAGAGAAGAATAAGTCATTTAGCAGGAGGAGGAGGTTCCATGATGAGAAGGATATTGACTCAATCAATGACCGCAATGAGCATTTCAACAAGAAGATTGAGCGAGCCTTTGGTAAATACACACTGGAAATCAAAAACAATCTCGAGCGTGGAACTGCATTGCCTGACTAAGGTGTAAACTTAGCAACATGCTCTGTGTACTCGTGTCTGTCTAATCAGTGGCCAAGACATGGTGGGGCAATGTATTGATAATGAATATTTTTTTTTGGGTATGTATTGATAATGAAGTTGATAAATATAGTACAAATTTGGCTAAACCTGTTTTAATCTCAGGATTGATCATTTTGATTTTTCGTGTCCATGTAACCCCCTTTTATTTTGGCAATGATCTATGTATCCTTTTAAAAATATGGATTTATGGACGTGATTGCATTAGCCAATGGAGCCTGTATTTTTACAGGTTGTTCTTACAAAGTTTGGTGAAAATTTTGAAAATCTAAATATATCATATGCTTAATAAAAAACTTATAAAACAGTAATTCAATACTAAAAAAAACAAGGGTTAATTGGAGCGATGGTCCTCAAGCTTTTCTCTGTATCCTACTTTGATCTTTCAATCTGTTTTTCAGATTTCTAGTCCTCGTGTTGCACTTTGGTCCTTTCTGTTAAATGCTTTTAATTTTCCGTCAGTTTCGCCGTCACATGCACATATGCAATTCTAAATAGTAGCCTCCAGAACATTCAGATGGCATTACTTTTTCTTCCTAGTTAAGCTCCTACTGCTACTGTGGTTAACAATTGATAGATATTCACAAACCCGATTAGATATTTAGAACAGTGCATGATTTGTTACTCTAATCTTAGTGATGATACTCAAAATCTAGATTCTTCTGAGCTCCAAGCTTTGATGTATTGGGCTTCACATGTATATCCCATTTTCCACTCCTTGGAAGATGGGAAAAGAAAATGTGCTGAACTGAAAAACAACACCATACAAGGCTTTCTATTCTTGCTTCTTTTCTTTAAGACTTGGTGGAAAAGTTAGACTGAGAAAAAGCTAATGGAGGTGAACCGTGAATGCCCTTTGCTTTTATCTTTTTTTGGTAAAAAAATGCCCTTTGCTTTTGAAATAGGTGAAATTGGTCGTTGAATGGTGCAATGTACATTCCGGAATTCAGTAAAACAGGTACCACCAAACAGTCAAATTGTTATTATATCATGGGTTGCTAATTTTGCTACCAAACTGAGTCAACTGACCAAAGAGTCTTGTATACTCGTACCATGGGCTCTAGTGCTAATAAACCCCACCCCACCATATTGTTGTAAAGAATTCATATACAATTTTTTTTTTTGAAAAGAATTACAAGGGCTTCTGCCGTTACAATATCTAGCCAACTAGATTTGTAAACAACTAATGACCAACCTCTCAATCTTTACCAAGGAAAAACCATCAGATACAAAATTACATCAACTTGTCACTATAAACCGAAAGCAACAAAAGCAAAGAACAAAATTTGTATCTAAAGTAGGCTCAAACTCTTGCCGAACTAAATTCTAATGATGGGACATAGAGGTCTTTCCATTTATAGAACCTCTACTTTCAATTTCAGACAAAAAATACAAGCTCCAACCTAATAGAACAAGTCCTAGTACTAACTGGGGCTGAAATACACTAGGGCAAAAAACAAAAGTGTAGAGCTATATTATAAGAGTTTATTCTTTTTCTTACACCCAATATCGAATCGAATCTCTATAATATCGTTTAGTAAAAGAAGTAAATGAGAACACAGAAATATACATAAAGAACAGAAGAAAAAGATGTGCATAACTGCATTAGAATTAACATATATACTTGATTTTAGCAAATAAATAAGTAAATAGCAACATGAATTGATGATGATGAAGAATTTGAATCACAATTATGCTCCACTGGCATCCTCCTCCACAATTTGCCAGAAGGCCCAGGACCACCTTTTCTCTGTCTCACTCTATCAAATACCGGTTGGCTTCCCACGAAATGACCCTCGTGAAAAGACGAGCGAGACATAAATAAATACAAATAAAATTACGAAAGTAATTTTCTTTTCTACTTTTTATTTTATTTTATGAAATTTTAGAGCATAAGCTGCATAGCGATGCCTTGGGCAGCCCGTAGTGTGCGCTTTCCCTTTTTACTTTTGGTTCAATTTTATTGCCTCATTGGCCGGACTCCACTCCAAAAACTGGACCCAACACTTGTCATGTCACTCCTTCCCACACACAACCACAAAACACCGCCAGCACCAGTATATGAATGAGGCATCTTCAATCCTCTAGGTTCTCTTCCAAGGACACGTGGCATGAACCCACTGGAATCCAAGGCCCATATTAATTAGTACTATAATGCATATTTCATTTTTAGACCCGGCAGATACACATTGTTTTCTTACCAATTAAGTAAGTTAAACTTAAATTCATGGATGGAGACTTGGACCAAACTTTGGTCTGTCAATTAATGCAACTCTTGCTCATTGCAAATAAGGGAAATGCTTGTTATGGTTTTCCCTTTCTCAATGATTCTTGGAAAATTTAAATGCGATGGCTAAAAGACAATCAATGAAAATTTACTAGGGTACAAATTTTCAATAATTTTATAGAAAAAAGATGGCAAACATGAAACACCACTACTCATGAACAATAATGCACAGCCACAGCTAACAACAAAAGATCAAATCATAAATGGAAAAATCCAAAGATATAGACCACCATCATCATCATCATCATTCATCAACAACCCTCTCATACGTACACACACAACAAACTAACAAATAGAACAAAATATCAGATCAAGACCCATCTAGTTCTTTCTTTTGTTTTCTTTTCGATCTCTACTTCTTTCTCAGTCTCAGCTTCATCTACTTGCTTTAGTTGGTTGGGTTGCTGCGGAAGGACCCCAAAGCTTTGATAGCTGCTGCTCTCAGAATGTACTGGTGGTACGCAGCTGCAGCCAGAGCTCCCAAGAATGGTCCAACCCAGAAGATCCACTGCACAACCCACAAAACCCATTTGTTAAAAACATATATTCACAACTACAACACTCTCAAAAAGCAAGCAAAAGCAAAAAGCTCGTTAATTTTTAAGACTTACGTGGTCATCCCAGACTTTTTCGTTGTTGTAAATCACAGCAGCACCGAAGCTCCTTGCTGGGTTGATCCCAGTTCCAGTGATTGGGATGGTTGCCAAGTGCACGATGAACACAGCAAACCCAATTGGCAGGGGAGCCAAAACCTGTACCCAAACAAACCCACATGTTATTACCATCACCAAATCAATTAAACCTCAAAACCCAAAAAACAAAAAAGAAGGATGATGTACTTACAGGCACATGGGAGTCACGTGCGCTCCTCTTTGGGTCAGTGGCGGAGAAGACGGTGTAGACAAGGACAAAAGTTCCGATAATCTCAGCACCCAAGGCGGTGCCCTTGCTGTAACCATGAGCCACCGAGTTGGCGCCGCCGCCAAGTGAGTTGTAGTAGTGTTTCTGGAAGGACTTCACCAGCCCAACTCCGGCGATAGCTCCCAAGCTCTGGGCCACCATGTAAGCCACGGCCCGGATCAGCGACACCTTGCGGGCCAAGAAAAGTCCGAACGTTACAGCCGGGTTGATGTGGCCACCTGAAATTCCATACAAACCAAAAACCCATCACTAATTAAACCCCAAAAAATGCCGGGAAATTTTGAAAACTAACCATCCTCTTTAAGCTTTTATCAAAAAAATAATAATAACTTTTAAGTGTATGAAATTTAAAACTCCAAGTAGTGTTCGATTTCTGCTAAAAGCCCCTGCAGCTGGAATGGTGCTCAAACTTCTGTTAAGTAGTGTTCATGAGCTACTTGACTTCCTTGAAGAAGTGTAAAACTAACCCTTTTCGTTAAAAAATTTAGCTTTTTTTAAGAGTTTACAAAATTTTAACTCTCGAGCAGTGCTCGACTTCCTTGAGGAAGTGTTCGAATAGTGTTGGCGAGGATTCGAGCACTACTTTTTCTAAAACTCTTAAAAAAATGGCTAAAAAGACCAAACAAGCTCAAACCCATCACTAAATAAAGTATTAAACACCAAAACCATAAAGGGGTTAGAGAAAAAATGCATGAAAGTTTGATAGAGGTGGTGGGTTTTGAGTTTTTACCAGAAATGCCGGCGGTACAGTAGACGAGGACGAAGATCATGCCGCCGAAGGCCCATGCAATACCCAGAAGGCCAACGCCGCCGCATGGGCCGGGCTGGCTCTTGTGGCCGATGACGGTGGCAACGGTGACGTAGAGAAAGAGGAGGGTGGCAATGAACTCGGCGATCAGGGCTCTGTAGAAGGACCACCGCTTCAGCTCGTCTATGTCGATGAGCGGAGCCGGTGGTGGGTCCACGTAGTCTTTGCCGTGGTGGTGGGTTCGTCCCTCTTCGCTCACTTCCTTCGACATTGCTGAGTCGTTAAGGGTTGCTCTCTGAGTCTGAGTTCCGAGTCACTGTGCCGCTCAATCTCTCAGAAGAGTTGCTAAATTGCTTTCTTTCTCTGTAGCTTTGAGCTTTTGTGAGTGAGGGGGAGTGTTGGGTGTGTGTGTTTTATTATGTATAAGGCAGGGGCATTTTCGGAAATTGAAAAACATTGTAAGGAAGTGGGACAGAGGAGAGAGAGGAGAGAGAGGGAAAAGGGCGCTTGTAGAGAGAGAAAGTGGTGGTGGGGCCCAGCGAGTATAGCGAGACCATGTGAGGGCTAATCATCTCTGTGACTGTGTGAGTCACAGAGGAGGGTGGGGCCATCGGACTACTAAAAGCGTCAGCCTGCCTGGCATCCAACCAGTGCCACGCCTCCAACGGTTATATCTTGTCCTCTCTCTCTCTCTCTCTCTCTCTTCCTCAAAACTGTGTTTTCTTTATTGAAGGAGAGTGAGAGTGAGCATTGGGTTGGGACCATTAATGGGTAGGCATTGCAAGTAGCCTTATCTTCAACCAATAATTCAACTCTAATTAAGCACGTAGTTTATGTCTTTGTTCTTAATTATGTTTATGATATTAGGGTTTTTTCAATTCTCATATTAGTGTATTCTCGAGAATTAGGGTTGCTTGACACTTGTAAGTAGCCTTACCCTCAAACCAACAATTCAACTTTAATTAAGCTTACGCAAACATTATATCGTATACAATTAAATTTAATGACTCTAAATTTATATCAAAATAATATAAAAAGTGAATCTATCAAATTAAAATTACAAATAATATTTACCTGTTAAAATTTTTCATGATTAGTTCTTTTTAAGAACAACTCACTTTTCATTGGATATAAGATATTAGAGTTAAGGTTACCTATGTGTATGAGGTGTACTATCATATGTCAACATTTTATGGATAAAAGAATTTTAATAACTTAATAAATATGATAGATTTTTAACACTTTTTGAGTGTGTGAGATCAAATGCAAGTGTGAAGAAAGGATAGATATTTAAAACCTCCCTAAATTTTAAGACAAAGTTTGAATACATACACAATTACGTGTAAACTACACATTTTATCAATGTTTTAATTTTATTGATAAGGAAATATGTGACTTTCCTTGTATTTAACTAATATTATGTATTAAATTAAAGTGTGTAGCATTTTGAGTGCCGTTTACACAACCAACAAAAGCAGACATGGCATGTTAAAATGACAATATATATTATATGATGATGATGATGGTGATGATGAATAATAATGCATGACATTAAAAATCTTTAGGCTTGTTTTGTGTAGTACAAAGAAGTTTTCTATGCCTTTACGTAAAGATGCATGTCATAGTAGAAAACTCATGTTACTTTACTTAATCAACCTCAATATCACTTTTCTTAGCAAAAACAGAATCCTCAATAGTATTTGAATTTGAAGTTCGTACCATAAATATCATAAATTAAAATTATGCATTGCATTCTATAATCTAGTTGCAAAACTCAATTATGGTGTAACCCAAGTAAAACTATAACGCATTCTAATAATCGGTACTTAAAGCAAGTGAGTGAGATTGCGGTCTTAAAATCTTAATTTTTTTGTTTATTTGAGGGCTCAATTCCCGTCAATTAAGTGTTATTTTGATAATAGAACAATGCTATCACTTGCGGCTTAGATGACCCAAATTCAAGTTTAAAGGAAACAATTTTCAAAATAAAGTGTATGTTTTATTATAATATTGGACATTTAAACATAACCAAGTTTTTTTTTTTCACAAGTTTAGACGATCGATGAAATGAATTATTATTTAAATATAGTACTACATTAACAGATCATTAATATAACATGTTAGATTTATTGGACATTTAAACATAACCAAGTTTTTTTTTTCATAAGTTTAGACGATGGATGAAATGAATTATTATTTAAATATAGTACTACATTAACAGATCATTTTTTTTTTGGCCAAGCTACATTAACAGATCATTAATATAACATGTTAGATATATAGCTATTGATATATATAACAAAACAACATTAGTCTTTCCTTAGTTGCACCATTTAAAACACAAGTTAATAGAACAACCTGGCTAGCTTCAAATGACCCCTTTCATGTGGGGTTCAAATAACAGACATGTGCCCCATGAATCTTTTTTTTTTTTGGGGGGCAGAATGTGCCCCATGAATCTTAATCACAGAGAATTTGAGCTGGACATACATTCCATTATGAAATATTTTTAAGGGTTTATCCAATAGCTGTTGTGGTTGTGGGGCTTTACAAGAAAAACAAATGAAAATGGTGGTTGTGTTGTGGTTGTGGGGAAGTTTTATTTTTCTGTATTTGATAGAATAATGGACCAAGATGTGTTTTAGGCTTTTAGCCTGGCTTTAATTCAGTGACTTGTCCTTATCCATCAACGGTACCATTTTACTTGCAAGAGCTCTGATGCAGTGGAGTCACAAGCATCATGAAAGATGTATCCTCTACTAATTTTGTTTTGGTGCAGTACTAGTACTAGTACAGAGCAGGCATGGCCCTCATGTTTTTATGCCCAAAATACCCCTCAAGATTAATCGGTAAAATTTAAATATTTAGAACAAGAGCAAAGCTAGTAGTGTAGGACCAATATTTACTTTTTGTCACAAAAGCTAGTACTGCTAAATAGTATTAGTTATGGGAACAGGATCGCTCATTTTTCTATCATATATTTGATATTAGTAATTTTCTCTCCCACCTCTTCTCATTTCTTTTTCTCTCTACTATGTTTTTGACTTTTTCTCACTACTATTTTTTTGAAAGTTAAAAATTAAAACATGGTAATAATAAATAGAAAAGCCTTTTTATCTATTAATAATGAAGTACAAATGAAAAATGTGAGAAGATGAAATAAGATAAATAGCGACAGGAACTTTAGCGGCTCATCATGGTATGGTCACAAATTTAAATTTCTCTCTCCCATAAAAAATAAAGTCATACTTCATAAGTTAAAATTCTAAAATCTTTTGTCATTCAAATTTAAATAGTGTAGTTTTTGAGTGGGAAAATTGTATAATGTCGACATTGCATGTTATGCAAATAATTTTGACATTTAAATGTTGATAGATTCACTTTTATTCTAAGATATTTTTAAATATGTTTGTATGATATTCGAATTATAATGTTATGTTTAGAGTGATTGTATTTCAAATTTATTTTATTATTTTTTATATAATTTTAAGACATCAATGGGCCAAGTCAACCTGGTTTAATCAATTTAAGTTGGATTCATTCGTATTTCGTGTCCTGCTTGTATTGGTTCATTTAATAATCGTGTTGTACTCTTGTTTGTCCAAATATCTAAGACTAAGACTCAGCATCCGTGCTCATAATGTGCCTTAAATGAGCTAACCCACAAGCTCTTTTCTTGTTTTGATTTATTTAATAACAATATTATCTTATGTTATTTCTTCAAGAACATAAGTTATAACTAAATATTGATATGTTTGTTTTAACGTATTTATACCGTGCTTAACTCGTGCTCGTGTTGTGTAATGCTTGATGGAATACAACTTTCGTGCTTAATCTATTTCATATTTGTACCATGTCACGGCTATTTTAACGCGTTCGTCATCTATTTGACACCTCTAAATTTAATTCCGTTTGGCCTGAGGTAGTATGGGTCTTCCCAATTAATAATTTGTTGGTCGGATTCCTCAGTTAATTAGAAGTATAAAATCCATCGGCCACGTGTCCGTTAGCTAAAACTGGTAGATGTTTCCAGGGCCTTCTCTTTCCAACCGTAATACGGGACAAAAGGGTTGGACCGTTGGAGGCTAAGCTTCAATTGACGGAACGAAACGACCATATTTTCATTTTCCTTTTCATTTTCATCTTCGTGGTTGTGAGTGAAGCTGTGGGACCCACTGCCTTTATAAAGGTCGCTGCTATTTTCCGAAGACAGACAATATCATAGCATAGATGTATCATTTCGATGCTTTCTTTCATGCATAAGAAGAGGGAAAGATTTCCCGGGAAAAAAGAGAGAGAAAGATTTAGTGGCCAAAAAAAAAAAAAGATTTAAAGCAATGAAAGTGGCAGTGGCACTAAGCAAGCCCAACTTTTCTACATAATCCTCAATTTTTTTACCATATTGACCCTCTTACTAATTATACTTGAAAAAAGAAAGATTCTTCATTTAGGAAAGGAGGAGGAGGGCGATAATCAAAATCTTATCTTGAATATGTGAATAAGTTTTATAAGAAAAAAAAAAAGTGAATGTGTACCACCATTATATTATCGAAATTGGTATATTCTTACTTTAGTTAAGTGAAATTTCATTTGAATATGCCAGTCCAACAAACCTAACATGCCTTACATCTTGCACTAGGACATTACCCTTTACACATATCCGCTTTAAATCAATGTATTCTTTTTTGAATGATCTGATTGAATTAAGCCTAAAAAGAAAAACAAAAAGTAACAAGCTTTTAATTAATAGAATTAAGTTTCTACGTCTACACTATTCTTAACAAATATGTGGAATGCAATTTTTCTCTTACTTTAGCTAAAGAGGTAAAGAGGAAAAGTGGGTATACGTATTCATGGATTTCAAGATTCGGATAAAAGAGATACCGATTAAAGGAGAAAAAAAAAAAAAAGAGGAAAGATGAACAGTTATTCACAAGGAATTGTGGCAAGGAGGAAAAAATATGCTGACTAATGACTGTAATTTTAGGAAGTTTGTGCATGTAAAAATGCATCATCCTTGTGCTTGAGAAATGCTTTATACTACGTATAGCAGAACACGAAGTACATCTATAGCATGCCGCAGTGCTACGTTTTCTGTTCATAAAGTTTAAAGCAAAATGCTTTGCTCTTTTGGAATAATTTTGTTCACCACCTTTTTAATAATGATAACACTCCACTAGTGAATTCGTAACACTTTTAAGGTATGTATGTAGAAGTGAATTCAATACACTTTTTAAGTTTTAACGTGTGTAATGTATACAGACAAAAGTGCAAGTGAGTTAAAAAGCCTAATATCCATGGGTTTGTACAAGAATCCAAATTCCAGATGGGTTTGTCGATATGCTGCAAAACCAGTTTGAGGGGTTCAGGAAGTTTCCTCGATGATGTTCATCACTATATAATTTATTTTAGGCTATCCACGTCCATGAGAGTGAGAGTGAGAGTGAAAGTGTAAAATAGATCTCAAAAGTTGATTAATGGGCCGGAATGTTGAGAGTGAGAGTGATTGAGGGTAAAATTTGGGAGTGATCCATGAAAGGATTGGGAGTGAGAGCAAAAATTTGTGTGGGCCCTAGCCATGTGCGTGAAAAGAGGGCTGGGAAAGTGGCTGTGGCAAAAGGACGAACCTGCCCTTCGTCAAAAATCATTGTGTGTTGGGCTTTGGTGGAATTGAAGAGAATAACAAGGCTAAACTTGTCAAAAGCCAGCGGTAAGAAAAAGTAGCTGACAGGCTACTGTAGTCG